>JADGIL010017715.1:334-11840 GCA_020352625.1 Cactoblastis cactorum
TCCCCATTTGGGGAGGGCGGGCGGATTTTTACAGGCCGGCAACGCTTCTGTAACCGCGTGGGTGTTCTGTCTATGGGCGGCGGTGATCATTTAACATCTCATGACCCGCCTGCTCGTTTGCCTCCCGCTGACATAAAAAAAACAACAACAAACTTTTCAAACACGCTCGTCGGTTTCAAACACCCCTATTATGAGACCCTTAGGTCTCATAATAGGGGTGCAGTATCCAAAATTCAGCGAATGTGACTCGTTTCGATATCTCTTAAAATGCAGTATTTAAACAATGTGAAAATTAATTCAGTAATGTGAAAATTATTTAGCACTTAGCGAAATTTAAACAGTTATTGCAAAACCACAACTTTTAAGCTCTTAATACGTTTAATCTCAATCCATTTTAATCCTCGATTTTGTGGATACACATTTATGGTATGCAGTTTCAAAGTTAAAGTCAAAATATTTTTATTCGCATAGACAAGAGTCTAAGAGAATATAGCACTTTTCAATCGTCAAATTGTTTTTTTAATTTGTTTGTGATGATTGATTAATTATAAAAAGATAAATGACTGAAAATAATTTGACCGCAAAAGGAGAAGAAGTGGCGGAACAAACAAATTTTAAAAAAGTATCAAAGGAATTGACTTTAACACCTCCACTTAACAAAATAAAAAAAAACAATCCAAACACGAACATATTAACCATTAAAGACAAATGTGAAACAGGCAAAATACCAAGCTTTTGAGTAAAATATTTATGTTTAACTGACCCTAAACTTTTAGTCAAAATATCTGCAGGCATTTCGGCTGTTTCAAGATAATCAATTTTGACAAATTTATTTGCAACATCTTCGTTACCATATTAACAAGTATGTCATATCATAATATGTTTGGAACATAATTTGTGGTAAACTTGATATGTGTCATTTGATTAATCACTAAAATATTAAATTATCTAATTTTGGTATAATTTAAATTGTATAACAATAACTAATACCACTTGTATTATAATATAATCTATACAAAATAGATAATCAATTTGGAAAATCAGTTTTTCATATGAAATTAGAATATATGTATCATTTTTTTTTTTTTAGTCCAGACGGAATGTATGAAACTTTAGTCTGCGGCGGGTATTGACAACTTCTCAGAACACTTCCCGTGATAGATTCGGTAGAAAATGCACAGAGATGCAACATCTCTGCGCAGCGCCAGACTGTCCAATTGATTGCTGTTATTGGACCAATTTTTTTTTTGCAAGTTTTTTTTTATAAAGTTACGAAATAAACTGAACCGTGAATTTTAATTACGATATGCTATAATAGGTAATATAAAAGCATATTAAAATGTGAAACGAGCAATTCATGCATGTAATTATTACAAAATAGGATCCTCCGAAACGGTTTTTATAATATTTTATAATAACAAAGTCCATATTATTTCAATAAAAGGATCAGCTAAACGCTCCGAAAATTCTGGACGCCAGCAACCTAATACAAATTTATCTTTTATACTCAATTGAAATATTTCATAATTGGGTACTTGGGTTAGGGAAAATATTTTAATAAAATGAGCGAAAGATAACAAAGTGAACGAGTTTTGACAACGATATAGAGTAATAATGTTTATTTTCAACTAAAACGTTGAAGCTTCAATTCTTTAATATTTTTATGCTAAAAAGTTGCTTTCCCTAAGGGGTAATCCCTTTGCAGAAGAAGGCAACTTTTTGTATCACACTGTAAACAATAATAAAATAAAATAAATAATAAAAATAAAATATTTATTTAGCTAAAATGGTCTCTAGGAAAAGGGCTGGCCTAATTAAAATTTTATTTTGACACCAAAAGGCGACCAACCAATTTCATGAAATTTCCTGGAAAACATTTGCAATTTTTTCACACAATTTTAATGTGATGAGCATGTTGGATTATTCAGGTCGTAATTATTGATTTAAATTGAGGCAATTGCCATTTTATACACAAAAGGAAATGTAAATACACCGAATATCATTGTAACATTGTATCGTTATCTAATACGTAAATTTACAGATACAGTATCCCTTTAGACAAGATAGACATTTCCAAGAGTCGCGAGATTGGAAGGCCACGCTTAGCAAAATTAGTAAATTCATCAATTTACTGTGTATGAAAATTTAAGAAACGCCGCTACGTTCGTTTGGGGAACTAAACTGGTTTTCATTTCATATACAATTGATGATTAAAATAAACTTCATGGGAATGTAATTTTTTTGTACTTGATGTACCCCCCTCCCCGGGGAAGGAGGGCGGGGAAGTTGGGTCTCCGGCTCTACCACTCATCGGATGCAGCATGGCGGCTGATAGCCGCCATTCAGGCATCGATTTTCTGTGGGAGTGTGGTACTGCCCCGGACGAGCCGGCCCATTCATGCTGCAGGCTAAAAAACCATGCAGCAGGCTCATACCACTACGATTACACTATTTTTGTTTGTCACGAATGAAATCAAAAATTACTTTTTATTTGGATTGATTTTGATGAAATTTGGCACAGGTATAGAGTCTAGACTCTATAAATAAATCGATAAATCTATGTTACTCTACAAGGGCTAGACCTTGTAGAGTAACATAGATTTATCCCATAATTCTCATAACAACTTTAGTAGAAGATGTGAAACTGAGAGACGTCCGCTAGTTATTGAAATAAAACGAGTATTCAAAATATAGGAATATTTTTGTATAGTATTTTGTCTTATTGATCCAGTTATTTTCAATCGTGCATAAATTGCTATTTTGTAATTCGAATAAAATAATAGCAAACGACGCTGGTTATGTTAATTTGTTTGTTAATTAACTGTGGGATAGTCAGAATAAATAATAATTTTTATTGATAAATAAACTGAAATATTGTAATAAGCTTACATTAAGTATTTTCATTAAAGGGAGGACGTTTTTTTGTTTGATTTTGTTTGGAACTGTGAATCTAGCCCTTTATTGTTGATTAAAGGATTTCCTTATACAAAAAAAATGTAAACATCATAGAATCCTCGCTAAAAAAATGCGTCCATCAACTAGTTAACAATAAGTTTCTTTCGCAGAAGCACGAGCGCAGATATCAGGACCAACTGAGAAGTTTCTGAAGCCAGGGTCCACCTTGCGCCTGCAATGCTCCGTGGTGCAGACAACTGAGGCTCCAGCTTTTGTGTTCTGGTGAGTAACAGCTTCATCACCGGTTGTCAGGATGCCATTTTTTATGAAGGGGGAGGCAAACGAGCAGACGGGGCTAAATTAAGAACTCATTTTCATAATATAATCTATATTTTAACGCCCAATGATATGGGCATAGGTCGGCTAGTAAATAAATAAATTAAAATTATTAGTTAATATCAGAAAAATATCTACTAATCTGCATGACTGAAAAAAAAACATTACAAGTTGTTGTTCTTTTTCCGCCATTATTTTAAATAGGCTAATGTATATTTTACTTTGAATATACGAGTCTCTTTGTACATTATTACGACATGTAGTAAGGTCCTTTGTGGCTAGCAGTTGGATTATCCAACAGTATATAACGGCCTTGTGAGACGTCTGCATATTGAAATGCAGTGTGAATTTAGATACAAGCACAACGCCATGAATGTTTTTTAACCCCCGACGCAANNAGCCGTTTAAAAGTTGTGGGGAGGGAAAGTGAAGAGAAAATGTAAGAAATATTCTATATTTCTACTGTGATAAAATCTAGAATTGCATGATTCCTGCTGTTTTGTTGCTCACAAAGGAAATGTTTAGGTCACTTCAATTGTATTTAGTTGCTTCGTTTTTTATTTCTATTAACTAATCAAAATTTCATTAAAATCAGTGCAGAAGTTAAGCCATATAAATGTAACAGAAAACGTTTTTGCATTTATAATTTTAGTAAATATTCATTGCTCTATCTAAAAACGCAGCATAAAGGAATCCGACCCGGAAAATGTGTGGAAATAAAAAATTAGAATTTTTTTCCTGATTGACCAAATTTTTGCCAACAATTTTTGGCACGTGAATTGGCAGCCAAAACTAGTTTCTGAAGTTATTCGAGGATTTAAAAACAAAGTGGGACTGTATGAAGTGGGGTTTTTGCCACGTTTGGTTTAAATTGTATACTGATTTCGATTAATCCCCTCCGGGTGTTACAGGTCTATGGTTGGCGGTGACCGCTTAATATCACGTGGCCCGCTTGCTCGTTTGCCGCCTTCTGACATAAAAAAGGCTCACAATCCCGCAAGAAAAGTGTCCTGGGCAAAACACTGCTCATCGCTTATAAATGACATAAAATGAGCAGACAGTCTGACATGCTTGTAAGGTGGTAAGGATACTCATGATTTTTTTTTATTTGATGTAGGTACCACAACAGCCGAATGATAAATTACGACTACGAGTTCGGGATAAACGTGACAACAGATCCCGCACAGAGGCTGTCGGATCTGCTCATTCCCGCTGCGAGCGTGTCTCACGCTGGGAACTATACCTGTGTGCCCAACAACGCCGTGCCCGCTAGTATAGTTGTCCATATAATCAATGGTGAGTACTATTTTTAACGGCTCAGGCGCGAAATGTCTCGTTCGAAAATGTCGCAACAGGGACTTAGAATAAAATTTCGATTATTGAAGCAAAATCGTTTATTAAGAGACATTATGCGAAAGGGACATTGTGCGAACTAGGGGGCATTTTGCGTAAGAGACATTTTGTGCATATATGTATGTGTGTGAGTGAGTGAGTGAGTGTACTGTGTATGTGACATGATAACTCTGAAACAAAGTCATATATTACTTTCGTTCTACGTTTAAAATCCCAAACAAATGATTTATGTTGGTTCGGTATATCAAAAAGGCCAAATAATAGAGTGCGTTGTGCTAAAAATAAAAAAATAAGAAATAACAATGACAAAATACGGTTTTATTTTTTAAAACGCTCGAAGCGTCAATCGTAAACTGCTTATTGAGTTCCGAATCCGGATTCAACGGAATGCTTATTGTGTGAATATTTCCAATATGGCCGCACAATACATCGTGCGAATAAATCACTCAAAGGGATTTAATAAAAGCAGTTATAAAATAAAATAGCGAATAATCTCTCGCGGCGTGCTTGAGACTCACTGTAATATTATATCAATGGCTGGAACTAAAAGATGGTGAAATATTTTGAATAAAGAATCCAAAGAAAGAATCTTTTTTACTTTTGAAAATGTGATTGGCCGAAATTATGAAAAGTTTCCAAATAAAGAACTTACTGTTTTTAAACCTACTTTACCATTTTTTAAAGCACGTATTGCACACATTGTAAATCATTGTTGCTATTGTAATAATTCACAAATTAAAATTTACGGGGCTCGTTACTGTTTTTATTTTGACACATTCAAACACAAAGAGAAATGGAAATATGTATTGTGTTACAGTAGAATTGTAATTGTTTTCTTTTGAATTGGTGCATTCTGTGATAGATTTAAGCTCGCATAAATAAATATTTTTTTTTTGTTTTAGGTGAAAATCCTGCAGCGATGCAATCATCATCTCCAACTTTCATTTCACATCTTAATTTCCACATAATATTACTACCATTGACAACACTCCATTTCGTTTCACGGTGACAATCATTGTTACATTTACCTTAGTTATTTTTCTGTAATGTAAACTGTACTCTATAGCGTAAATAGAGAGTAGACATTCGTTTGAAGTGAGTAGGGTGTGTGTACCAATTTCGGCACTTATGAACGTAATCGTCTAAACGACTGGCCCCAGAAGATTGTTAAGTACGCAATGGCTTCATTTATACATAATGTTTGCTCGGGCAAGATTATATTATAATGTCTTTATATAATTTTATGAATCCAATTCGTATAATAGACATGTACATACAAAGTAAGACGTATTTCACACATACGGGGTAGACAGAGTCAACGGTCACAGAATTCTAAAACTACAGATAACGAGATTGCTAACCCACGATGGAATCAAATTAATAGTAACCGGCTAACTGCATGTTTGAAGGATTTCCGATTTAAAACCCTCAATAGACTTTTACAATATTCGAAGCAGTTGGTACATTTATGTTTTACAGCTCCGAATTCATTGCAAAAGGTGATCAAAATACCTAGTTTTAAATTCATATTTCGAAAATTAAACCTTATGGCAAGAAATAAATAAATTTGGAAAACAAAATGCATATTTTCATATGTGTATTTAAATTAAAGTTTCTTCAATAGAGATGAAAACAAGAACACTTATATTTTTTCATAATTACATCTTATTTTTTTTTAATTACGAATATTTAAATCTAAACATTTCATCATATTTACTCCAAACGAAAAATGTACATAACACAGTAAGCATTAAAACTTCTTGATACTTGTATAGTAATTTTAAAATAAGCAGTAATAAAATTACAGTTATATAATACATAAGATATTGTTGTATCCTAAATGTAGTTAATATAAATTTGTTGTGTTAATTATAAATAGTTTTTAAATATAATTTTATAATAGAGTTAATGACACCAAATAATTTTAAATATTTTAGTGTCATATAAAAATTTTCATTGTAAAAAATTATTTGTGGGTTAATTTCATAAAATGACAGTCCAGTTGTTATATAGATATGTATTATTACATTTCAAAAGTTGTGATGGATTTAACTAGTTAAAAAAAATAACTAAACGATGAGCAGGAATTGCCGAGGAATATTTTTTGCGGGATTGTAAGATGATTTACAGTGTATCTTTTTTTTTTACACATTCAGATTTTCGAAACATAAATTGTCATAAAATACTTAAATGCCAGAAGCATTTGCATGTTTGGCATTACTTATTTGAATTAAGTAATTATTCTCCAACACACTCCGTCCATTGGGGAAAAAGGAATCAAAATCCAAGAAATTTTAAGAGTTTATAAAGTTTAGACGACAAACAAACGTGTATTGACTTATTTTATTCTATTAATATGCATATGGCCCGTCTGACGAAAAGCGATCACCACAGTTACTGTCATAATTAGTTAGATATCTTATTTCAAAAATCATGTTTGCAAAGATTATTAAGTGATATTATATATTTTTTTTATATTTATCATTGTTTTATAAAAGTATAAAAATTAATTACAAACTTAGTTATTAACGATAGCTAATTGTTTTTCTTTTTATGTAATAAAGAGTTTTGTATTGTACCTCTAGTTTGAATTTTTTAATAACCGTTGCCATTTTGTTCTGCTATCGTATTCATGGCGAATTGAAACTGACATTGAGAGTGACAACTTTCTCATAGTGAAATAAAAATCTTGATCCTTTTTCAAATACTGTTTAAATACTTATAATTTATTTGAGTAGAAGAATATAGGATTTATATCTCTCGGAGTAATAATGTTTTATAAGGAAAACTATGATTTTTCTTGAGAATATTACAATATTGGTTAGTATTAAGTTTATTTTATTGTAAATAAATCACTGGAATAGACCCACAATGAACGTTTGTATATACAAAAGTGAGGAATAACGACATTGTAATTGAATGAGATTCTAAATATAATAATTTCAAAATGAATCTATCAATCGAAACAATATTAAACATTATTTTCGTTCCTCATTTATATGATAACCTTTCTGTTTCCGTGACTTCGTCCACGTAAAATTTTACATATATTTCTGAAATAAAAGTAGCATAAGTAACCCTTTGTTATATCAGCTACCTATCAGAGAAAGTACCGTTAAAATCGGTCAAGGCATTTCAGAGATTAGCCGAACAGATAGACAGACAAATATTGCAAAAAAAATTAAATTTGGTATATATGTATATATTTACATACGTGTAGTAAAAAGCTATTACTTTGACATTACAAACAGACACACCAATTTTATTTATATGTATAGATTACCTCATAAGAAGGAGCTGGTTATTATGTATTTGAGGAATTTCAAGCGTTTCTAGGAAATATTTCATTTATTTTATTTTTTCCAAATTTTTGTGTTTAAAAAAAATATCAGAACTTTATTTCATAAATTCATTTAAATTACAATGTCGTTAACATTATCTGTACAATAAGTGTTATAATTTAAGATTGATATTTCACTAAGCCATTGTTCATATTTGTAAATACTATTGTAAGAATATTGTAAGCCATATAATATAGAATATATCTGTTCATCAAAACATAGTTTAATTAAATCCTGATACGATATAAACCACACTTCATGTTCATCAACGATCAAAACTGCTTGGTGATTTCCTTCTTCTTCTTTAAGTGCCCCTNNTTTGGCATTTCTTCTCAGTAGTGGTCGTTCCGAAATGCTGGTAGTCTATAGCTTAAATGAGATTTAAATGTTTAATTGGTGACGTGAAAAAGTGCCTGTGAAGGTCAAATTTCTGAATAAGTATTTCGATTTGGATTTTTTGATATAGGCGTATCATTTTGTGAATCATCAGAATAAAACCTCACAGAAAATTCTTACCTTACACTTAAGCCACGTCTCTTACTACTCTACTACCACGTCTCTTACTACACTACTATTACTACTTACTACGTCAATATCTTAGGTTCTAAGCAGAGTATCAAGATGAAACAAACGCTATATTTTAAGTTAGACCTTCTATAGTACAACTGTGGAAACTGCATTAAAATTCATTCAGTAAATTAAAATTCATTCATTCATTCAGAAGTAAAAGTTATTAAAAGCCATACTAAAGATGCTAACATTCACCTTGCTACTTTTTCATCCTACTAAAGTTTGTGAGAACATATGTATGTTTGTTATGCTTTCACGAAAAAAACTATTGTAAAGATTTGGATAAAACTTTACAGTAATATATATAGAGGTATACATCAGAATAACATACCTATAGGCTACAGACCAAATTCTACGCGAGCGAGGCCACGAGCAAAAGCTAGTACGTAAATATTTCTTTTAGACAAAGATAATAAAGAAATTGTGACATTCAACCGATTTTTGAAAATGAGCCTTTTATTTATTTAATTTATTCATCATAAATATAAACATTACATTACAAAACCTTACTTTAATGTTTCCATCTTTTACAGATATGCACAGCATTGATTACCAGATTTAAAAACTTGAAAACAAATAAACTTTACCTGTTATAAATAATGATCATAAAAATAATATAAATCAGAAAATTTTAATAGTGCAAAATTTCATAATCTAACTTTACAGAACACAGCTCGAATCACTATTAATTTTAATATTCAGATAAATCAATTCATAATTATCGACAATTGGATATAACCTAACCTATAAAATTACTCGTAAAAGATTTGAAATATTAAATTTTACAACCGTTTGAAAATTAAATTCACTCTACAATAAAATTGTTAAGTAATAAAGAAGTTTGTAGTTAAATTACTAGTTAGTATTCTTAACCGCTAGGGAATAAAACGTTTGATTAATGTAATTTCTGTTCAGAAGTTAAATTGATTTAATTTACAGAGTTTCTGTCCTTTGAATGCCCTTTAATCTGAAGATTGAATGTATGAAGACATAATGTCTTTTCGTACCTTGAGAAAAGCCTGACATTTTTTTATTCTAGCATTACTAAGTAACCGCGCATCACCTGATGGTAAGTGATTGCGCGATCTAGAAACAATATTGACCAGCGGAGGAAGGCGACCTTGCTATGCCGGTCTACTGAGCTCGTTCTTTAGGCTTCTTTTGAAGGGTTCCAAGTCAAAGGAGGGGAAAACACGTGAAGTATCAGACTATTCCACAGCTTTAAGGTGCTACATAGGTAGGAATTACCAAATTTCTTGGTACGCGTCGCGAAGTTGTCTATTGTATGGCTGTGGCAACGTAAGCCAGTTCGGGTGGTACGGCAAAATTAGTTGGAGGAAATGAGATTGAATAACTCTTAAGAATATTCACCGTGATACAGACGGAAGAACACACACAGCGAAGCCATGTCCCAGTAAAAGAGGTTCTAAGGTCTTACTCACGTTAGGTGCAGAGCTTTACGTGTTTTTCTCAGCAGTAGTAATTCCAAAAGGCTGGTAGTTTGCAGTTTTGCAATAAATACATGTATTCTAGTTTTTGATTAAGATTCTATTAAATAAATATTTTGAGTTGAGTTTGAATAAATAAATATCAAAATGACGTATCAAAAGTGCTAAAACTTACTTACTTTGCCTACTTGAGTAATAGGCAAACGTTTTGAAAAAGATTAATGTGTCTTTCGAAGCTCGGAATAATCTTTATTTAGGATAATCAGTCTCGGATAGTGAATAATATATAAATAATCTAATCTCACTAATTAAGTTAGCCCCAAAGTAAATTCGAAGCTTGTGTTATGGAATACTAACGATACTATATTTAATAACATATACATATATTTGTATAGATAAATATCCAAAGCCCAGATCGTTTATAAAAACATCATATTCCATCATGACCAGACCGGGGATCGAACCAGGGACTTCCTGAGTATCGGTGAAGTACGTACCGTTACACCACGGAGGTCGTCGAATTATGGCGTGTTAGTTATTTATATGTATTTGTTTCGATTTTTTGTATACATAAAAATGTCTATTTAATAAGTACTTTTATTTATTTAAATTTCATTTCGACACGTATTAGATCTATGTTTGATTAAATCATATAAAACTATGTACATATATCTATACATATAATAAAATTGTAACTGAGCTATGTCTGTACATTGGAGATATTAAGGAAAAAAATATACAGGGGCTCATTATATGGCCTATAGAAGCCAAAAGCATTGTTTTAAGATTTTTTTCTGTCTGTCTGTATGTTTGTACGCGCATCACACAAAAATTACCGTACGGATCTGAATGAAATTTGGTATAGCGATGGACGATGACCTAGAATAAAAGATAGGCTACTGTTTATCCCGGAAAAATGTACAGTTCTCGAGGGATATAGTTTATTGTAGTAGTACTAAGTAATCTACGCGGGCGAAGTCGTGGGTATTAGGTTGTATAAAATATAAATAAACTTAAATTAATCTTATATTATCAATTCATTACTCAAGACGCTTTCCGCTTACATCACAGCGTGAAATATTGTCGCACAAATTGTATTCATTACAACTCCTCACGATCAAACGGCTCGTTTAATATCGTGGCGAAATCTAAAAAAATCGATAAAAACATCAACAGAATACGCAAGTCACGTAACTATCATTTGAAACAGGAAAAAAAAACACTTGGACTTTTAACAACACATACAACAAAACAGTCGTTCCACGCGCATTGACGAGACGTTTGTCAATCATCCCCCCTCCTGTCAGTTGTCAATGACAATTAATGGCTCGCTATACAAAGTTTTATGGCTTCTATTGGTTCAATTGTGTGAAATGATTAATGCAATCACTAATGCAAATCCAGCCGAAGGAAGCACGGACGCATTGTGTTTTCGGTAGTTTTTCTATAAAATTGATTTATCGCTGTAACAGTTGACTATCTGTGCAGCGGCCGTGGGCGGCGTAGCGTTGTTAATGTGATTTTTTGCAAATTCTCAGTTGTACCCTTGTGCCATGTGAGCGT
>JADGIL010017721.1:4591-21902 GCA_020352625.1 Cactoblastis cactorum
CTAGTTATGTCATCTCGCGTTACTTTCAATGATATAAAATGCTTATAGTCAAATATTGCCCATACCTATTAACTCGCACTCAGACTTCACAGCTTACGGAATTATTTGTATTCAATATATTAACTAATAATCTAAAACTTACTGGTTCCAGTAAAACTGCGATGAAACACCTGATGGCAAGATTCCATCTTTGCTCTTTTTAATGTTAATTTTTACCAATCGCAAAAAATTACGCGTGCCGTGCTTCACATGTTTTTCCATATCATTGGCAACATATAAGACGAGTTATTACGAGAAAGCATTAATGACGTGACAATAATCTACACGCTTTCTTTAACAAGTCACACATTCAAAAATAGCGCTCCTGCACGAATAACGTACAAAATGAAAGTTCAGTTTACATGTACGCAGCTGTAAGATAACAATAACAAAAAGAAATAATCTTTCAAACGGTTTTTAAATTCCGAATCAATTTTGCCCATTTTAAAAATAACACCACTCCAAACAGAGCTTAATTTATATGTAAGTATAAAAATTATAGAACTTAGTTACGTAGAATTACAAAATTAAGCGTATTCTATTAGTACCCATTAATTAATTGTACGCCTTCTCTATATGGCGTCTTTTTTATGTTAGAGGGAGGCAAATGAGCAGGCGGGTCACGTGCTGTTAAGTGATCACTGTCGCCCATAGACAACTGCAACACCCGCAGGGTCACAGAAACGTTGCCGGCCTATAAACCCCGGTCCTCCCCAAATAGGGAGGGCGGGGAAGTTGGGCCTCCGGCTCTCACACTCATGACACTGGCGGCTGATAGACGCCATTCAGGCGTCGGTCTTCTGTGGGAGTGTGGTACTTCCCCAGACGAGTCGGCCCATTACCATACCATATACCCATACCACTACAAAAACACATTTGTGACATTTGGTGAATAATTTTTCTTGTCAATCGAATCCACGCATGGGAATTCATTAACGACTGTGTGT
The DNA here is from genome assembly GCA_020352625.1 of Cactoblastis cactorum. Classification (NCBI taxonomy): domain Eukaryota; kingdom Metazoa; phylum Arthropoda; class Insecta; order Lepidoptera; family Pyralidae; genus Cactoblastis; species Cactoblastis cactorum. The sequence goes on from JADGIL010017721.1 coordinate 5,578, forward strand.
GAATATTGATTGGATATAATATAATAATAACATAATAATAGTAAAATATTATTTCATGCATTTAACCAATCTTTGGCATTCTTTGTCAAATGATTTTACCCAAATAAATGCATTGTATTGGTTTTAGAATTAATTTATATGACCAAACCATTTTTCTTATTCATTTCAGCTAAAGAATCTTAAGCAATTATAACGAAACAAAGTATCTAGAGCAAATTGAAAAATAATAATATAAATAGAAGAATATGACTCCATTTTGTCTAAAGCATACCGAACAAATCTTTGATTGGAAGTGTTTTCAGCAGACAGTATATCCAAATTGTCCAAAGGTACCTTAGCTTGGCAATCGATTATAGGTCTCATGAAAAGTCTCCTAATGACGGCCGAGGGTATTACATCACCTTTTCCCACAGTGTGAGTGTATACGCACACTAAGCACAAAAACAGTTATATATATACATAATATATGTACATATATAGTATATACAAACCGTTCGAGATCTCCATGAAATCAAGGGCTCACTTATTTTATTTAAAAAAAAAAGACATTTTCCAAAGCTTTATATAAAATTTAGAATAGTAAATTTACGAAAAATGTTGAAATAGTTATCTGTCAGATATTTCACAAGCTGTCTTCTTTTTATCTCAACGAACCTGGTGAAATAAATTTTTAATTAAAATTAGCAGAGACGGGCAAATTTTCTTCTATTTTTTTTTAAGCTCGGACTAGTCATTGAGATTACTTTGGACACACACGTTTAACTTGAAATTATATCCATATTGCGGTTTGCGCTAGTAGATATAAGTTTTTACGCAATTACGTATGACTTTTAATACTTGTTTATATCGCTATTTGATAGAATTGAGCTAGCTGTATGATTAAAGATTTTACCTATTTTATATATTAAACTAACTTCAAGAATGGAAGTTATCATCTGTTCAATTGTTGGAACGTTAACCGTACCCCAATAAAGGTCGCCAATATAAATGTTAATTAATATGAATAAGAATATTATTATTTCGGAGGATTAATAGTTTTAATTGTTATGTTCATTTTATTAGTTTTTTTAAACAATTAGGTATATAAGCTTAGCGGGACACTAGTAAAAAACTGTCAGTCAAAGTAAAGCAGAATAACGACTTTCCAGTGAGCATGTATAGTATAAATGTGTGCATGTCCATATCTCAAAACCAATTGAATCGATTTTGATGAAACTTGTATTGACTAATTTGAGATATGTATATATGGTCCGCGAGTAACTATTATTGTCAATATCTCGGGTTCTAAGTATATCATGTCGACACCAACGCTATATTTTAAGTTAGACCTTTCTACAATACAACTGTGAAAACCGCATCAAAACAGAACATCTCGACGTTACATCTCATTTCCAATTGATATATTTTTTCAAATATTATCCAGTTACAAAAATATCGCATTCAAGTCAAAGAAAATATCTCGTCTCAACGGATTTGCATTTTAACATAACTTGAACACTTCGAAGAAACGTCTTGAAGATCGCGAAGTGATTCAGCTTTTTCCTCCGTTGAGATCTGAATAATTTTCTTTCCTCCTTTTATTGATATCGACTTACTTTGTTAACAGTCTATAGTCTGTTGTTAATGTATATGTTAAGGTTAACACGTGTGATTACACTTAGTTCTAACTGGGATTAACAAAAAATCATACCTTGTCAAAAAGGAAGTTGGAATCATCTAGTTTTATATGTGAATACAAAAGTGAAATTATATATTGAGTCAAATGTTCTACAATTCTGTGTGGTTTTTTGATTCTCAAGTGAAAAATGATTGAGATTTTAGAATAAATTGTAGCAACTTCAGGAGCGCTTAGAACATTTATTATGTACTTATTATTACAAGTATATATAAGTTTAATTTAATAAAATGCAATCACTAATCTGATTTATAGGGTTCGGTACCCTTTGGGTCTTTAATTTTTATCTTTAAATAAAACGTTTACATTATGTGGTCAAATTACAATTTTGACCTCCACGGTGTGATAGTTAACATCAGGAATGTTAACTATCACGCCGTGGAGGTCAAAATGGAAAATTATCTTATTAAGATTAGCTCGACAACTGGAGGTTTACCAGGACTTATCCTGGTATTTATTATTAATTATATATTTATTAATTATAAATATATCGTCGAGTGACTCGAATTTATTTTTGGGCCTAACAAAACGTGTGTGATTTGTCGCTATATATTTATTTAGACATCTACTAATACTACTAATTTTCATTCAATTTTAATTTCTCCTAGAATTGTCACTAAAGTGCCTTATTATACATTAGGCGACCTGTGCCCACTTCGTTGGACGTATAATATAGCACGTAAAATACAGTGTAGCTTTTCGACTATGAAAGAATTTTCAAGGTCGATTCAGTATTTCCTATTAACACTTACAAACAAACAACCAAAGTTACAAACTTTACTACTTTATAATATTAGTATTGATCGCCGGTGGGACAAGAAGGATAAAATAAAAGACCAATAAATGTATGTACTACAACTTTATTGAATGCTATCTCTAAGTTATATTACCATAATATTAAGCAGCTCCTATTTATTTTATATTTATTGCTTTTACTTCATGGCTTCAGTTGCGTGATCTTAGACTAAGTGCTCAATATGTTTAGTGCCAGAAGGGATCCAAAGTCTTACAAATTGTATCTTAACATGTTAACCTTACAACAAAGAAGCAATTGTTTTCTTAAACATCTTACATACATATGAACCTGCATTCATCGACGTACGAAAGAAAACTAGACTCACAACCTCGCAAAAAAGTGTCCTCGGCAAAACATTGCTCATCGCTTACAAACGACATTAAATGAGCAGACTTCAACAAGTCTCGCTAGTTTGACATGGTTTCAACTTGCACACTTTAAGACTTATTTTCTAATACACGATTCTGGAAATGCTACTTTGTCGAAATAATCATAGTACACAGCTGTCATCTTTTTTGAAGTGAGGACGTTTTATTGTTTGGTTTTGTTTAGAACTGTGAATCTAGTTCTTTATTCTTGATCGAAGCCTGCATTGTGTAGTATTTGATATTTATGTAAATTGTAAATAAAACTAAGTCTAAACGATATCTGACGTTAATTAAAATATCATTTTCAGAATTATCTCAAAAGAGATTCCTCTATCTCTACTCTTTTTTTAAATATACATATAATAGGCAAGACTGTAGAGTTATGGGTCAATTGCTTATATATAGTTTTAAGTCCTACTATTGGCTACTTGACAATAATTAAAAAATTAACAAAAAATCTCAATTGTCTTTCTATTTCAGCTTTCGTTAAAAACTATTTACGAAAACGAATTAAATATTAAAAATGTAAAATAACAGCCATTTGCAGTGCTTTAGAATTATTAATATAATGTCAACATTTCGTACAATTTTCCTAAATAAAGTAGAATGCGCTAACTCTATTTAAGAGAAACTTATCATGAGATCAATAATGTTATAACTCTATAACAGATGAAAGTAATTACTATTGGATGTATGTGTTATAAACAATACTGTTACAAACTTGACTTTATAAAATATTAGCACAAATGTAGCACTCTTTCAAAAGCAATACAAAATTCTAACATATGTACAATTGTACATGCGTTTACAATATTATTTTTTTCATCTTCATTTATTTTTATATGGCTGTTTGCAATTATATAAAATTTTGTTGTATTCACCAGTTAATAATTTTTAATTTTATAAATATTATGTGTCAGTGTGTAAATATGCGCGTTATAGTAGTTATATCGTTGTGTTTTAAATTCGCCAAAGTGTAGGTTTAAAATACATATTAGTTTACATAAATAAACCATACAATTTACAAAAATACAGTCATTTTATACCGAGTTAATGTAACAAATATTGTTAAATTTCGTTGTCTTAAGTAATAAATGTATAGATTTACAGTCAACCAAATAATTAATAATGCAGGGACATGTCAAATAATAGAAGATTATTCTTCAAAAACTCTAAACACACAACCTCGCAATTTGTTATTTATTTATAGAGCGTATGTGTGGGGCGAAAACAATAAATATCAATTTACATATACATACACACACACGTGTGTGTGTGTGTGTGTGTAAAATTTACAGCTTTTGTGACTGTGCATACATAATTATGTGGTTATCTGTGCCTATGTGATTTGACTCACTAAATAAATCCAAAAATTAAAATATTAGAAACAGTTTCTTTTTAATGCTGTCAAATATTTTAAATATAAACATTTAAATTTTGTTATATCGCTAATGTAAAGTAAGCCGTTTTGTTTCTCACATAATATCAACAATTCTTGCAGTCTTGTACAATTAATTCTTATATAATGTATGAAATGGTCTAAATTTTTGGTGTATTTTGTTTCTTAATGCTAAATGAATAATATAATTTGGGTAAACAAGATGAAATAGTTCTTATTGAATCAACCACCAATTCTTGTATTATTAAACGAGATAATATAAGTTTATTTTAAAATACAATATTTTTTATATGTAATAATAACTGGTTTATATTTAATTTTGTTTTTAAGTAAATAGATTATTTTGATATTGAGGTATTTTTTTAAGATCCTTTGTACAAATTAATTTATTAATAATATAATTTATTAGTTATTATTTCAATAAATACAGCAGAATCCATATCCGAATCATTTACGCAAGTCCAACATAAATATTAAGGGCCAACAAAAACCATACAAAATAAAAAAAAACTTATACCTATACTTCTGCCAGGAGTAGTACACGTACATATACACGTAAGTACATACACGTATGTAAGTATATATGTACGTAGTACAGATTAAGTTTGAGCACGTCTCGTTTGGCAACAATTTATATGGCAAAAATCACAGCGCCACTGGCGGTCACTGGAACTAAAAATCGGTAGTATGAGCGAGGCGTTCTCACGTAGCGGGATCTGTCATAAAAACTCATGGTAGCTGTACTGATGATATCGTGTTCCCAATAACACAACACCAACACGAGTATCGCTTGTTGACATATATTGAGCCAAAACAAAAAAGAGCTCTATTTCTTTCACTACAAAGCACATTTTTAATCAAAAGCCGGGTTGTGTTTAACGGTTATGCCCATGAAAAGGTAATAACACGACCTTTTTCATGTTAAACGTAGATATATTTAGCTTAACCTGTTGAAAGGACGAGAAATTTTCGACTTTGCTAGGGTGGCTTGTTTTACAAAACTCGCGAACAATGAAAAATAAATTTCACCGTATGTTTTTAAACTGCTCGTTGTATTATTGTCGGTTTGTTTACTCTTATAAATTTTTAAAGTATGAAATCATAATTTTAGTTTCTTCGTCACATCGAGACATGGACTATTTCTAGAGGTGGTTAGTATATTTGTGTTTTGGTTCTCGCTTTACTTATACCAAAAATACCACTAACACGTGGCTTTTAGAGTTTTGTAAACTTAAGCTTATACATTATAATACTTTTTATACCTACATACATATGTATATGTGAATAATTCAGATCTTCTAAAATAAATACCTTAGTTACTAATCACTGAAAGAAACAACGTCAGAAAAATAATCTTAGATAAAAACATACTTGCATGTTATTACTGTGAAATACCGCATTAGAAACAATAAACAAATAAAATTTTAACGTTAACTTATTCAATTGATTGAACGTTAATATATTTCCAAATTAATTTTTGAGCACATGAAGCTTTCTCCGTATCAATAGACATTAATTGCCAGTTTAACTGTCAAAGCAGTTGATTGCATTGCACGTACTGGCTTAGTGGATAAATTACACTTGCCGCGTCAATATTACCTGTTATAATTCAATGCCGGTTGAGGCTGGTAAAGGTAGAGTATAATTTAAAAAGAAAAACGTAGAATGGACCAGCTGCTTCAATTTTCAGGGAAAGAGCTTAAAACAAATGATTTTTCTTATATAATTTTCAAAAAGCCTAACGTTCAGCTATGCAAGGTCTTGGCCAAGCTTGACTCTTAGTTTTTTTCACGTCATAAGAAATAAAAACGTGGTAAACTAATATATACATCGCATAACAATTTTAGTAGACTACCATAAAGCAAACATAATGATAAAACCAAAATTACTCCATAATTGATTTTGTATCCAATACATGATAAATAAATAAATTTCTTTCTTTTCAAACTGTGTATGTGTGTGTTTGGTAAGTGGTGCCAAGGGCACAATTATGTATAATTTAAAATAAGATTTAATGTAAGTTCTTTGTATTGTGCTTTTGTTTACTTGCCCCAATAAACAACAAAAAAAAATATCAGTGTTCATGAGCCGTGCGTCCATTACTTGCTACGAAGTTGATCGTAGACAGTCTACGTGTAGACTTGTGTAGCACGCTACGAGATTGCTACAAGTGCACTTCGCCTTCTATTCAAAGCTCGAAGTTGGTGAGTATTTATGGTCGAAAACTAAGTGATATTGTAATACTTGTCATTTACATTGTAGGTATATGTATGTCTGTGATTTTCGTTAAAATATAAGAATTGGTGGTGACCTCAATAAATATGACCTTTAAATTACTTCATAGGTAGTATTACTACATAAACGTATCTACAGTTAAACATAATCTAAAACTTATGGAAAATGTACGCGTGCAAACATCAGTTTATACTCGTAGTATAAGGTTACATATACTTATTATTAGTGTATTCTAAGTGGGTTGTACAAAGTATTGCTTGTCATTTTTGTATCTTATTACTCAATTATACAACAAACTATTATTATTTATTTTTATTAATTAAAGCAAAACATAACTAAAATGACAACATCTATGTAGATTTTCTTCTTTAGCTATTTCCATTTTGATGTGGCCTACACTAAGATGGAAAAAGGCTAAACCTTTCCCATTTCTAGGAATGTACAAATCTAAGATACATTCAAGGATTTATTCCCATCTTATACAACTGGTTATCAATTTTATAGTCCGAACGGATACCGATGTTCATTCTAATAAAGTATTCAATCTGAAGATAACACTAAACTGAGTTGAAACCACTGAAATATTCATTGTTGGTATAAGATTGGAAAACTAGTTACAACGTCGTTATTTTTTGTCTAAAAGTTCGACTAGAGATACTTAAAGTACAGTTATAAAACTTAAGTCATACTAAGACGTGGCCGAAAATTACAAACTATAGCAATAAAACAGTTCATTAACTTATTAAATCCTATAACCTATTTAATTAATAGCAAAATACATCAAATGGACAGTTGTGAAGTGATAAAAAAAAATAAAGTCAATTTCAATTCGTCTTCATAGAATAACAAATTTTAATGCAGAATGATTACGTATTTATTAAAAAAAAAAGAAGCGAGTTTACACTATCCCACGGCGAGTACAATTAATACAAGATGGTACAAGGTATTCACTTGCAATAAATACATTGTACCGTCTTGTATAACGTCTTATACAAGACGGCTATATTGTACTTTTCCGTATTAAATAGAAAATACGGTCCAGTTGAAAATCGACCTTAAGTCATTAACAAATTGGTTCTTTGAGCCGGATACTCAAAGCAATTTGAAAGGATTAATAGAAGGAAGATATGTATTTGCCTGATCTCTCAGAAAGTATAAACTCACATAATATGATGTTATAATATAATACTAAAAGGAAGACTTTTTCCACCAATGAGGTCATTACATAGCTAGTAGCTTCTGAGTTTCAACTCTTGGCTTTGGCTACCCCGTAACGAATAAAGACGTGACACTATTTGTGTTTCTTTGAAATTATTTAACTTTTATTCCTATTTATATGGTGGTTGGATGATTATTTTTAATAATTTTACTAGTCTCTTTGTGTTTTCTCAGCAAAATACTTTTTATTATTAGAATGACAACATAAAAACAACAAACAAAGCCGAACCCTTTGAATTTTATACAATGGAAGTTGTGACTTAAAAATTTACGATTTTATTACTGAACGCCGATGGAGAGGCATTTATTCATGTGTTTGATCAGAATTGAATACCGTTGAATAATTGAAGTTTCGCGATGTTTATTTCGAACTATATGAATTACACTTTATATTTATTTCTATAGTGATTATTTGCACTTTTTATCAAATAAATAATGTTTTAATTTACAACACAAACTTTAAAAAACGGCCTTCTAAAGCGTATATTGTTATAAAAATAAAGGCATATTACAAAAGCAACTTAATCAGACATTACGAAGTACCACACTCCCACAGAAAACCGACGCCTGAATGGCGGCTATCAACTGCCATGCCCTGTCTTTCCCTCCGCCCTCCCCATTTGGGGAAGGCGGGGGCTTATTAAAGGCCGGCAACGCTTCTGTGTCCCCGCGGGTGTACCATCACGTCACTTAACTAATCTTTATAAATCTGTGTGTGCGTATGACCTTGCTGCAAATCAAAGGATGATCTGTATAGCCTAAAGCTACTCTTCTATTGAAATATATGTAATATAAACAAAAAATTATATTTTTCCAATACAAATGTGATCATAGTTAAGATCAACGATATCCTAACTTTTTTCACATTAGTATAGCAATTTATATTGCTTTATTTTACTTACAACACTGGACAAAACTCAAAACAAATAAAGATTACTTAAATAAAAAAAGGTCTCTTACTAAAAATGCAGTTAATACAAATTCATACAGTACAGTATTTTTTCATTAATGGGGCTCATTTTTAAATCGAGCACGTATACGTTATCCCGCTAAAACGTTAAAAATAACGAACTGCCTTTGTTATTAACCCTTACGTCGAGGACTGTTTTGTCTTTTTTGCATCAAAAATACAAAATTCTTTCACTGACTACCACGTCCGCTCGTAAGCATTTTGATGCCATTCCATTTTACGCAGATAGAGAGCACAAATAAAATTAGTACAGATACAGGATCACGTCCTGCGGTCTCAAAAGATGTGATAGCCATGTTTATTTGAATAGTGGGTAATGATGGGAAAGATTGGCGGAAAGCGTAGAGCTGGGGGACGCAAGATGTCATGGCNNAATCAGTCGAACAACTATTCAGGTTAGCTCTGAATAAGACTCAATTTAAAGAGCTGGCTGCCAACATTCAGTAATGAATAAGCACGTAAAGAAGAAGAATAGTGGGTTTATTAATGGGATATTTTATGTTTTCTTTTTCACTTCTAAAGCAGCAAGCAAACATGAGTATGATAAAAACATCCTTATTACAGGATACAGAGGCTACTTTTTCCCCCGTAATTATGAAGAATTCAGATAGTCCATTTATTGTAGCTACAATAATAGCCTTCCTCAACAATTAACTATCTATTGAAATATTTTTTCCAAATAAAAAAGAAGAAATAGATGAAAGTACTGGCGCGTTCAATCTCGCTTACATACAAACAAGAAAACTCTTCTATAAAATATATTATGCCATCAAGCGCCTTATTTGTAAGTGCTGTTAATTTGAACAGTAAGAGAGCATAATTCGGGCGCCTGTTGAATGTAGCCCGGCTCACTCAGCGCAAGTATGCAAAGCCTTCACAGCGTCGTTGTTTCAGCTTGGAATTATACAGATGTATTATGAAATTCCTCCATATCACATTGACAGTTGGCAAGTGAAATACTTGACGTCAACTGAAGGATTTGACAAATGTTGTCGGGATGTGCAACTAGTATTTTAGGGGAATTACTTAAAGTGCTTGATTGTCTGTTGTCGCAATAGGTTTGGTCAAATCATTTAACGAGCGAAGCGAATTTACTGTATCTTTCGGTCAGTACATTTTTGTGGTACACTGTCATATTTTGGTTTGGAGTTCAACAACATCTAATATATATACATATAGGGACAAATTACACAAATTGAGTTAACCCCAAACTAAGTTAGAGACTTGTATATTATTATATATTTGTAACATTCATTACAAATATATAATAAACTAAATTTACGTTTTGTTCGCGATATTTCACAATCTTACGCAACATGCCCCGCTACTTTTTACAATCAAAATCATTTTCTCAATAGCGTTGCCGCTCGATAGTTAAACTATCGATAGTGTCTCGATAGACTATCGACAGTTCTAGAAAAACAACACCATCAGCAGAATCGATCGTGTACGTAAAATTGCAAAGCAATACTATCTACAGTGTTGGTATTGCTCCAAAATAGCTATCGGTAAACCTATCGATAACATAGCCTTTTTTCGATTAAAACTATCAAGTTCAGCAACACTAGTCCCCAAGATAATTTCCTGTTGTTGGCAAATGGCACGTTCGAGGTATGTTGCACAATTTATCCCCTAGTGTATTCAGGACCTTATGATAATTTTCTCGCCAAATTTAACTTGAATAATGGATTTTAGTGTCTTATACAAAGTTTTAGTACTCATTCATAAATGTATGAAATAATATTATAAAGTGGAAGAGTTTGACTGTTTGTTGGATTGAACGCGATAATCTCAAGAACTAAGTAGTGGTTCGATTTGAAAATTTATCGAGAAAAGCAATAGAACAGAAAGAATAAAACCACGGGGTGGTCATTAGTAATAATTCGTCGAAATAATTAAGTCTTCTTTTAATATACAAATACGTAGATTCTTTTGTTTCACTTCACATAGTCCATTCGAGGTATAATTTATAAAAAAGAATTATAAAGTTAATCAGTGTTACTATATAATCATACTTGTTAGTATTAAATGTTTCTACTATTTATATCTAATAATATGACATTTATAACTCAAAATACTGTCAAAATTACTAACGAACTGTATCAAATTAAAATTAACAAAATATATGAAACACATTTTAATTGCAGGGAATCAAATTACCCTTATAGGTATAAAAATAGAAATATTTTTTATGTAAAATTTTTAAAGGTTGCCACATGAAGATAATATCTTTTTGTAAGCGACGAAAGAACGATCTTAAGAGTAGCCGGAGAACCCTCGATCCCCAATTACAATTTTTGGAAGACTTTTCTCGATGAATCGAACGACGAGTACTCGATATTCATATTGATATCTCGGATCTCTCGTGCTCTTTGTATCAGGCTATTTTTCTATATAGAAGAAAAATCTAAATACTTTTCTACACAAATATTTAAGAATATAGTAGCTCCTCAGAAAATTTTGAGAAATTTGATTTACGTAAAATGACTATTACATAATCTTTTACTCATAAAAATTTATTAGAAATTCAAAACTTTGATTTTATCCAAAACACTGTTAATTATTTTTATATATTGAATTGACTCCGATTATATTAACTTGATATGTATCTTCTAAATAAATTATAATAAACATTAAATTTCTAGACTTTTCTTAATTTAATCTTAAAATTTTCTGACCAGCCCGTTGTAGTTAACAATTATTATTATATAAAGGGTCATTATTATAATAATATAATGGATAGTAACACACTTAAGAAGGAATTGACAAATAATTGAAACCGACACAAGTGGCTAAGGGTGGTTTTTGTGCACATCTATTTGCTAATAATAATCAAAGTAAATATACAAACGTGTATTTTTACATTCTTTCTCGTACAGTTGCTATTATGATAAATATTAATTATATATTTGTTTTAATCCACGAAAAGATCTCATCACATGCAATTTTTGGTTATAAAATTGCACTTTCTCTTTATGTACAGATAAACAGTGAAGACAAAAACATTTTTGTATAGCTGTTACCCACCCAATACAATCTTGGAATATAAAATAATAAAATTACCTACTTATAATGATAAACCAAAATTTTTTCGTTGACTATTCCGGCAGAGAAAAGGAAAGCATTAAATCTTAGCCCCTTTCGTTAAATTTTCGAAACATTCCTGGCAAACTGTACGAGAAGGATCTCTAAAGCTGGATCACTAAAACTACTCTATCTTACACATATTGAGCAAGATAATGCATATACCACTATTATCGATAATACATATCGATATATTTAAAATTAATTTAAATCGCTACATTAAACCTCAACAAGAATATAATCCTCACAAAACGTTTCGTTGAAATATCGTACTTTTATGTTTATTTTATATTATTGCTTTGTTCCAGGCATAAACCTAGCTTAATATTTACTTATTATTACAGCGACAATCGTTTTATTAGCGAAGTCGAGCTCCGAAATACAAAAGTCTCGTTGATAGGCGATACATTAAACAGTTTTTGAATGCTGTTTCGACGTTCTAAATTAAATTTTTTCATATTTACCTACGAATCTCTCATATCTTATCAACATTTGTAATAGACAACTATTCATTGATATCATTTACAGTGTTTTATGTTATTTGAATAAAAATTATATATTACATAGAAATAAATTTGACTAATTAGGTAGCTTTTGATGTATGTATTTCATCATCATTACGAACCATAGACAACGTTGTGAAATAAATGGTCATACGAGTGTTTTCGGGTAGGAACTGCGCTATTATTTATATGCCATTTTATCTGATATCTGATTCGCCGAATGCACTTAATATGCACAGAGTGAGTATTGACGATTTCACTTAAATAAGGCTTAAAAATATTTACACGAACATTGACTTAATTACTGTTACAGTGTAATAAAATAAAACACCGAAAATCTTTATGTTATCCATTTAAAATGCAACTCTATAAAAATACTTCTTTCAGCACATATTCTTCTCATATTGCTTCCATTATTCCAGTCGCATCAACATATCATTCCACAGAAATAAATGGGTAATTGATATCATTCCATACTTATATTCGCAACTACTTAAAATATACCGTAAGGCTATCTTATACCAGTCCCGATCTTACGCGGAACCAACAACTTGATAAAGTTATATGTGACGTTTAGAATGTTATCTACAAAATGCAATCATATCACCATAACGGAAGGTAAGTTATTGATTGAGTATTGACAAAATTCATAAGTGTTCAATTTAAATGGAATTTTTTTATGATTTAAAGCAAATCCTAGGAAAGCAGTAGCTGCAAACAAAAACGATTGGGATAAGCTTTTAATGAAATTAAGTTACAATCTTAGTAATATAATAATTCAAAAATATAAATAAATATTAAAAATAAATTACCTACGAGATCAATTGACTAGGAAAAACTTATTATTTCTATGTATTTGGCAATTAGTGGCAAGATAAAGCGACAACTTAATACTAAATTGCATACTGTAACATTGGAATCAAGCTTTATTTTACTTTCAAGTTTAAAACTAGATACAATAGTTCTATTATTATATTATATGTGAAAACAATAATTTAATTACGGTAATTATATGGCCTATGAGACGTAATATTTTTGGTCATTATTTTTTTTATAAAATATACTTAAAAACTAGCAAACAATCCGATGACTTTTACCAAGAATGCCGTTTTTATACATGATACAAATTTCTTTCGGTAAATTAAAGATTCGCTTCAACTATGTTATCTTTTATAGTTTATGTAAATATTTGGACTATACAATTAAGACACGAAAAGAATGGAACGTTTGCACACTTCAAATTGGTTTAAAATATTTGTTTCACATGCACTATTCAACTTTCTTCTTTCAATATTAATTTTAGGCCTGCTTTTTTTATTTAATTATAAAATTCGTTATTAATTTTTTGCCTTTTACGAAAGGAGTTTCTGCAAAAGAAACGATACTTTACAATATTTTACAATCCCGTAAAATGAAACATATTATTTTTTATTTTTCTGAATAAACATTTTTTTATTGAGATATTATGAAAATTACTTTTGAATTTATCGATGATTTGATTTTGTAAGTTAGTTTTTATTTCCGAAAACGTAAGATTTTATTTTTAAATCACCGACTACCGCGTTAAAAGGTCCATTGAAATCATTTTGGATTTATGTGTTCTCTTTATGCTTTCACCATCACGCTCTTGTTTTACATAGTGTTTGCCAACATGATGTCAACTGTATCAGCAGTGTGAACGTATAATTAGTTTTGTTATCGGAAACACGTTGTTTTTTTGTTTCACTTAGTGAGACGAGCTCGTAGAAAATTAATAGGATTTTTTATACAAACCACGAACTTAGATTATAAGGTTAATGAAACTAAGTTAAAGAACTGTTAATATATGTATATTAATAAAATATTACGCGGTTTATTTCCGAATAATTATATAAATAGAAAACGCATCAGTATAGAATAAAAGATTACTATTTCGTTATCATGAAAACAGTGTTGGAAAAAACTTACAATATAAACAAAACTCATCTTATAATATCATTTATTTAACCTCTCGAACTATTTGTTAATACTTAACGTTGAAGACACCTAGTCTTCAGTTTATTTTTGGAATAAAACTCCAAAGTTCTAAGCACGAGTTGCAGACTACTCCCTAGTGTTTGTAAAGGTGTAAACTATTCATAGCAAACAACTAATGTACTTACCTACTAGACCGTAAAGTTATGTTCATTCAGGTTGTGTCGTTATATTTTATAATACGATGAGTTTAACGTTTTTTTCTGTAAAACCAGTCTGTACAATGGCACTTCTGTGTACATCACGCCAATACTTTTTTTTAGTAGTTTTAGCCAATAGTTTCTTAACAATTTGTTTGTAAGTCATTTATTAATTCGAAGTAAAGCGACGCGTGTACAGTCCCTGCAATTACTGGCAAAAAAAACAAGAAGTACATTCATTATAATTGCACTCATTAAGTCGTATTATTTTAAGTACCGAAAAATAAAAATGCAATATGTTATTCGAATCTTAAATGGACTTGCTTCTTAATATATATGTGGAAGACAACCTTCACACTTTTATTAAGTACTAGCTTATGCACGCGGCTTCGCTCGCATCAAATTCGGTTGGGGCTAATAGAACGAGACAAAAGCTGTTGTGACTCTCCAGCCCTTCATCTATCTCCACATTAAAAAATCACATAAATCCGTTAATCCATTTTGACGTGAAAGATGGACAAACAAACACACTTTACATTTATATTATGATATAGTACCTATATGTATATAGTTTGGATTTGTTTTTTCAGCGGCCGTTTCTATTATAATTATTATATCATTTCCATTATAATGTTCAATTAATAAATATATAATTAGCAATATAAATGAAATATAAATAACACTGTAGATTACAACAATTTTACGCGCAATAATTAAAGCATTCAAATTAATTTATGGGATTGAATTTATTTGGTGACTATTACAAATATACAAATCAAATTTATGTAATAATTTACTTTAGCCCTATAAGTATATTTTTGGGACTATTGTGTGTTCAATTTGTGATATATTTTAACACAAGCACAAATAAGTGGGCAAATGATTTGTCAATTTATGTTTTATGCTTTTGCGTTAGACATGACCATTGAAAACTCAGCTAAGTAAGCATTGTCCACGCTTAACCCGGCTCGTGAAAATTTGGGTGAATCGTATCGTTTTCGTTTGTTAATCTAGCGGGAGACGCGCCTAGGAGAGCGGTGGGGGGAGGTGCGCGGGCGCAGCCGAGCACAGTTTGGTCCTCTCGAGTCGCTATCGCTAAGCTACTCGCTACGCGTCGCACGCTACTCGTGCGCCTATCACTGTCACTCTACGCTCGTTACTTTATTGCTCTCTTTGTACCACAGCTCGACGGTTTCATTAAGTCTCTACGTATCACCATAACTACGACTAATCGCCACGCGACTCTTGCGGCGCTAACCTATCTATTCGTCACTATGTTAACATTACTCTACTTTAACATTGCAGGCTCTTGCCATAAATTGACACGATTTCTTCCGCCGATGCCGGACTAATAATTGAAAAAATAAAATTTATACATATACATACTTTTAGAATTATGGAAAGAGCCATAACGATAATATTAGGTACATTATTATTGCTTATTATTCTTTCGACACTGTCGAAACTACCAGCCTCTACACTATAAAATATTTCTTGTAAAGGTGTAAAGAAGTTTATAGAGAAATCGTTCGTTGCAATCGTTCGTCGACGGGAGCGTTTCACTCGTCGTCGGAGCGCACGCACGCCGACTCCTGGTGCTTGTTAAGGTAACTCTTGAGCGCGAAGCTCTTGTGGCAACGCGTGCACTCGTACTTCTTGTCGGAGGAGTGCGTCTGGAGGTGCGCGCGCAGGTTGGAGCGGTCCGCGAACGCTTTGCCGCAGGCCGCGCAGCTGTACGGCTTCTCTCCCGTGTGCGAGCGCAGGTGGCCCCGGAGCAGCCAGGGCCGCGAGAACTGCTTTCCGCACACGCCGCACACGTGGCCCATGCGGTGCGTCAGCACGTGCATGGCGAGCGCGGGCATCGACACGTACGCCTTGCCGCACTCGCCGCAGCGTTTAGCCGCCACCGAGTCGAGGCTGCGGT
>JADGIL010017731.1:0-15566 GCA_020352625.1 Cactoblastis cactorum
CCAACTTTTATGGAACCACCCATATTTAAAACTACGCAACTTTATTTTTTTTTAAACAGATAGGGAATCAAGAGGAAGGTTTGGAAATTACACGTCATACTTTATTTTTTAAACTATTTTGTAGCGGTTTATTGAATACATCTGTCTTCCATATTTAAACCTTATAGTCTACACATAGTCGCCGAAAAAAATGACTGCGACATACGGACATGAAATTATATGGGTCTCGTTTTCGTCATTTTGCTACGGAACGCTATTAAACCGAAAAAAAAACGTAAAACCAGCCGCAACAATGTCTAACAGGATGTTTCGAAAATGATATGGTAACAGAGCCAATACAACCGCTATACAATGGGTTTGTTTATGAGACGAAAGATTTGTTGTAATGTAATATGCATATTCTAGATGTTTCTAAGCCATTATAGTTATATATTATCATTACGTATTATAAAACAGCCCCTCGCCGCATTTGTCTGTCTGTTCGCGATGAAATATAAAAGTACTGGACGAGTTTTCATACAGTTTTGAACAACAGGAAGAATGATCCCTGAGGAAGGTTTTAATGTAATAAAAGATTTAAAAGTTATACCACCATATAGGTAAAGTTTTTAACTTTGTTTATTAATGCCGTTATTTAACGAAGTGGGCACGAATCAGCTAGTAGTTTCTTATTTAACTTTTTGCGTAATACGTAAAATAGTCAAGTAGCCAAGCCATTTGAACTACATAAACTGAGTATATTAAAAATATAGGCAATTATGACGTTTACTCACTACAATAAGCATATACATATAATAAAATTGTAACTGAGCTATGTCTGTACATGGGAGATATTTAATTTAAGAATAAAATATGTACATAGGAGCTCTTTATAGGGCTTGTAGAAGCCAAAACTATTGTTATATTAGAATATTTGTCTGTCTGTCTGTATGTTTGTACGCACATCACACAAAAACTACCGAACGGATCTGGACGAATACAGCGATGAACTACGACCTAGAATAAAAGATAGGCCACTTTTTTATCCCCAAAAAACGTACGGTTCCCGAGGGATATAATTTTTCGTAAAATCTACGCGGACGACGGCGCGGGCATTAGCTAGTTTATTAATAAATCCAGATATATTAGTTTGAAATGGCTTGGATATTCGTCATAGAACACTAACACATCTGTGTATAATGTATTCCTCCTGTTACTCATGTCCATTTGTTCAAAATCCCTTATAATGTTCATGTTAAACCGTTTGATATAAAATATATACGAGTTGTTGTAAATATATAAACACTGGAGACAGGTTTCTAGTATTGTTTACAAAAATTTTGCCAAATTGTTCAACCGCCAAGTTCGACCTGGTTCCAAGAGAAAGCTGTGTCACTTGTTGACGACTAGCATTACATGATTTATTCGGGTCAAATCATCGGCGTACGATAAAAAATTAGACTTAATCCCGCGAAAATAGTGTCCTCGGCAAAACAACTGCTCTTCGCTTATAATTTACATTAAACGAGCAGACTTCAACCAGTATCGTTAGTTTGACATGTTTTCAACTTGCATTTTTATTTTGAGACATATGTATATAAAATTTAAAAGCAAAAGAAAAGTAAATAACATTTTTGTTAAAACCCACCCGAAGTCGCGGGCATAGCTAGTTTAAACGAGAAAAACTCGAAGCTTTGTACCATCACAAAGTCCCCACGTGAGCGAACCAGGGGGCCCAATAAATCAACCTACTAATAACAATTGAAAGAAAACTTGTTTTGTCCTTTTAGCACTAGTGTAGATAAGACTGTCATTATCTTAATTGTATTCCTTTAAAAGCGCATTTACCTTACATTTTTACCGATATTTTACCTGGAACACCAGAATAGTATTCTGGTGTTCCAGGTAAAATATCTTTTGTTGTTTTTACTGAATTTCTATTAGAGTTCTTATAATTGCATTGTATTAGATACTCACTAATGACACGACACGACAAGGATTTTAACTGTTAACAATAAGGGACAAAATATTTACAACTGTTATTGAAAATGTTCTTGGAATACTTTTAAGTTATGCACTATTTTTACCTTTAGAAGTAATATTTTTTTTTCAATGTTATCTCTCTTCTCGAATACTACAGAACAATGCAGTTTAGAAAATGGCGTCGAAACGTGACTATACAGAAAAAGAACCTAACTATAAGGATAGTTATTAACACATAAATATGGATAATCAAAGGAATTCTGGCGAAATTTTAGAAAATGTTTAACAAATTTGTATTGCTACTCGTTATATTTCATTCTAGATTATGCCCGCGACGTCCTCCGCGTGTAACTATTAATTGTCAATATCTCGGGTTCCAGCGGCGTATCAAGGTAAAACTTACGCTACTATACCTACGTACGTACTGCGATACAACAGTGAAAACCGCATCAAATTCCATCCAGTAGTTTTTATGTGATTCGCGAACAAACATACAGATACAAAAATTCAAAACAAACAATAGTTTTGACTTCTATTTGCCCTATAAAGATCACCTATACAGACAAAGCTTTACAATTTTATTACATGTATAGATATAAATTAATATGCTGATAATTCAAAATATATTTTCAATTGCTGTCCGACTTTAGGAGTTGTGATGAAATAAAGAGCCACACTTGCATTCAACAATGCAAAATAAATAATCAATGCATGTTATTTCTAATATACGTAGGCAGAAAACATTAAGCACTAAAACAATGTACTTATTAAATTACAAGACTTAACAAGACATAATGACTATTAACTAATGACTAGATTAATGGATCTCTTAATTAATGACTAGCTTAATGTATTCCTAATGTGTTATGAATTAATATTAATACAAACATATTTTTTTTCTAACTTCAAGAGCGGTATGTAAACACCTTCAGGGCTTAACAGATACTGTGTGACTTGGTTACTATTGGGGTAGCTATATGGTTACGTTGGGCATTAAAATATAACCTATAGCACTCCTGAATAGCGTAGCTTTCTGATTACGAAAGAATCGTTCAGTATCTTGGAAGATAAGCTCTTACAAAAAAATGATCATAGTTACAAACTTTACTTCTCTATAATAATAGCATAGAAGTATAAATAATGAAATCTATAAATTATGAGGTAGACAAGAAACTATGCAGCGTCACTAAAGTCTGGACCCTACGGTCGCCGCCGCACGTAGGGTCTAGTGACGTGTGTCAAATATACATATATCTATACAAATAATAAAACTGTCCCCGAGCTATGTCTAAATGGTGGTCTATAGCTTGACTGAGATTTAAATATTTATTAATAATGACGTGAAAAAGAGCCTATGAACGTCTAATTTCTGGATAAACATTTTGATTTTGACATGAGAGAATTTAAGTAAAAAAAATGTGGACCTATAGAAGCCAAAACGATCATTTTTAGAATGTTTACCTGTCTGTCTGTATATTTGTACATGCATCACGCAAAAATTACTACATGGATTTTGAAACGCTTTTCACTGTTGTATTAGAGAAGGTCTAACTTAAAAGATAGCATAGCATCTTGATAGGCCGCTAAGAACCCGAGATATTGATATAGTAGTTACTCGCGAACGAAGTTGCAGACATAAGCTAGTCAACAATAAGAACTGTCTTGTTAACAACAACTTTCTCTTTTTGTTTTGTCATTTTAGCGGCAGAATCATTAGTGTTATATCTTAATTCCTTACAACTGCATTAAGTTTTATGGCCTTTTAAGTCAAATAATGCCTATTGTGATTTCCAAGAATTTTAAGACCTCTTATCATCGCATTAGGCAGCTGTGACTAATGGTAATCAGGACTATTAACTATTACTAAGAAAGGGCTTTAGTATTGATTTTAAAGGTTCTTTGAATAGATTACACTTAATGGATACTATAAAAAAAACCTTTGCAAATTTTTGAACAAAGACATTTTTGATTTTTTTTTATTGAAACTTTCCGATTTCCTGTTACTTATTTGCTATTATCCTATTGTTTCATTGTTGTCCTATCTCTCTGGTACCGATAATAAAAAAAATTGCAGCTTAGGAAACTATTGTCGTAAAGACGTGACTATATTGGGAAATAATGAAACCTAAGCTTGATTACCTGTACATATCTAATAATCTAAGATAGAACAACTATCAAACTAAACAATGAATAAGTAACTTGAAAGGTATCAGCACTGAAGCACTCGAGCATATTGGCCCTTTTTTTAAGATCCTGAAAAGTGTAGTCTATTTAAAAAAATATATATACAAGGCAACTCACCATTTTAGCAGTTTTCTCCGTGATCTCCAGCTGCCTGCGGGCCTGCTCAAGCTCCATTTCAATCTTCTTCCGCTGCAGCATCAGCAGCTCTTGCTCTTTCTTGGCGACAATTGAGCGCATTTTCTCGTCGTCTTCTGCTGGTAGAGCGGTGCTGGTTGTTGCAACAGGCTGCAAAGACACATACCGTTAATATGTTAAAATTAACAATAAATAATGAAATATATATATATATATCATATTATATATGGATTATTATCAATTTTAAATACAAAGCAATTACCGAGGGAAGTGCAAAATAATATTAATTATTTATATGGGCATTAAAAACACTATAGATTTCAGTCTGTAAAAGGAAATCAATCAATAGATTTTGTTTTGATCACTGAACACTTAAAATATTTAAATAAATAAACATGAAAACATAATCGACTAAAAAACACCTTTTTCAGAAAATTTGGATTTACATGGATGGTCGACTGCTGCGGCTGTGCTTGTATTGGCCATGCAGGGTCTATTAGACTGACTTTTACATCCAACTGGTACAACTTTGTTGCTGGAAACACATCATGCCACGTCTCCCGGAGTTTAAACATCTGTGACCTCACTTTTTCATCCACCTGAACAAAAAAAACAGATTAACAACATATTCTACTGTAATAAACATTAAAATAAAACATTTCATAGCAAATCATTTTTATTACACACCTGTTTGAAAGTCTTGGTAAACATGTTCACAATTATTTGTGAGAATTTCTGAGTGTACGCCCGTCCAACATTCTTGATAATGGAATCTACTAAATACAGTACGGGCAGCTTGATGTCCGGATGCACCTGTGTAGAGGAAAAATACTTCTAGTCCCAAGCCCCCAGTGATCAAATCTTTAAGGCATTGCCGGCAAATGTTGTTCCATTTGAATGCAAAAAATGATACAGGTAAGAATAAGACAAGTGTTTAGTTAGAAACCTGTTTAATATTCAACATGTGTGTAAAATAAATAAGAAGTCAGTTTTGAAAACCTTTATTTCCACAATCACTTACACAACTGAAATGTTTGGCTGAAAAGGAACCAATTGCATTTGTAACACTGCTCAACAGGTATCTCTCTTATGCAATGCAATAATTACAAAATTGACCATCACTACAAATAATAATTATTTGCTCCCAAATCGTGGAAAGAAAATTATTGTGAATTAAATACAGGCAGTTTTTGTGCTAAGAAATAACACAAATCATATATAGACAATAACTTAGTACAATCTATAGCCAATAATAAAACATATATCAGCTGTTTGATCTGCATGAGGTTTGAGATTATCATATGGAATTTAATTAGCTCAGAGATACCTGTATGACTTGATACATAGTGTAGACTAAAAGTCGTCGTACACATAAATGTTTGGCATGACATACTGTGCGTCATTTGTCGATACACTTTCCCTATTATTCATAAGCTCACGTGATATCGTAGCATTTTAACACAGCAAGCCACCGTGATATTGAAAAATTATTCACCTTCTCCAAATGCTTCTCCACAGTCTCAACGATAACTCCTGCGTGGTCGATGTTCTCTTCAGCAAGGATTGTCAGCATGTTGATCAAGGGCTTGCTATTGACGGTTAGGTCCGCCAAACTCGATGCGTACTCCTCGGCTATTTCCTTCGCCATGTTGGCTGGAAACGGGAGTCCCTGCTATCACTGTACGAAGCACTATCTTGAACTGCACATCACTGCAAACGAATTACGATGTTTAACTCTCAGATAACCTACGTGGTTACTCAATATGGCGATATATTACAAGGTAACACGTAGACTTACGTTATCGATGATAAAACGACACAGCGATAGAAAGTTACACATTGAAAATTACTACCACACGTAACACTGGTCTATTCTATTCACACAATAATTTGTCTAGGCGACACAAAACCGTGTAACTTACTCAAGTTACAGAACACGAATGAGAAATGTTGGAAGTATCTTGATGTGTAATCTCTTCGTTTGAGAATGAAGAAAACAAAATGGCGACGGCGTGTGTAACAAGCAAAGCAGTGGGGACCACGGTTGAAGGTGGGGGATAGGGATGCGATTCAACAACTATTGTCGAATCGGAAAAGTATAGGTTAGGTTTCTTAAAATCGTATCTGTCTCCTAAAATATGTCAATGTCAATCTGTTGTCAATCGTCACTTCTCAGGAAAACATTGTATAAATAATTATAGAAAAAGGATAGAACGGGAATTATGATTGTGTAATGTAGTAAATATTATTGATTTCCATTAATTTCTTCTTAAAAACAAAAAAGTCATAATGTCTAATGTGAATACGGGTCAGCTTTTAAATTTCCAAGACTATTCTCCTGAGCATAATGATCGAAGTGCTAGGATCGACGTGGAAGCAGTCCACACTAATCAATACAATAGTGCCATGTCTAACCCGAACTACGATTTCGGGCCAGGAGAACCTAAGATTGAACAGGAAGAAGAGCCAGCTAAACAGCAAGGTATTTCGATGTTTGATACTGCATCACTTTATATTAATATGCGTTGTTTACATAGAGTATGCCTTCATTGCTTTTTCATATTTTAAACTACCACATATGTTCAGCGTAACACTGAGCCGTCACCTTTTTGTTTTTTTTTTTCTGTGTATTGTGTTGGTTTTTTTTATGTAAACTTTATGATATTCAAATTATTTGGTAAACTAAAACTTCCATGTTCCACAGGTAATCATAATTTCTGGACTATAGAATACTATCAAAAGTATTTTGATGTGCAAACAAGTGAGGTAGTAGAGAGGATCATATCCTCGGTGCTGCCTCAGAAGGTGTCTCCAAACTATTTTGATGAGAGGATAAAGGGTAAACCTGATCTGTATGGGCCGATATGGATATCAGTGACTTTGGTAAGTAACTTATAAGCTTTAATGACCATCACTAGCATAAAATAAAGTCGCTTTCCGCTGTCTGACCATAAGTATGCATAGATCTTTAAAACTATGCAATGGATTGTATGTAGTTATTTAAAATAGATTAATGGTGATTCACTAGGAAGACGAAGCAGCCGAAGCAGCCGGGGCGGGTCGCTAGTTAAATTTAATATTTATTCTTTGAATTAATCTGTTCCCTTTAAATATTAAAATGTTTAATTTCCCTTTCAGATTTTCACAATTGCAGTTAGCGGCAATATAGCTAGTTACTTACAGAATGCCAACAAGTCAGTACACTGGCGTTATGATTTCCATTTGGTATCATATGCGGCAACGGCCATTATATGCTATGTGTGGGTTGTTCCTCTTGCTCTCTGGGCCGCTCTGAAATGGTCAATACCACCAGCCGGTCAAGACGAAATAGAAAACCAGGTGAGATTACCAATATGCCATTCGTACTGATATTATAGTAGTAACAATTTGGCAATAGTTTGTAACTTTTTGTTTAATCAGTTCTAATGTTTACCTGTGTTTATCATTAACTAGCCGACCCCTGCCCACTATTTTGGGTGTTAAAGCTATTGAATAGTGTAACTTTCTGATTGTGAAAATTTTATGATTAGTTCAGGATTTCTGAAGAAAGAATTTTCATGATCGGTTCAGTATTTCAGAAGATCAGCCCTTACAATCAAAGTTACAAACTTTACCACATATTAGTATAGTATAGATTTAACAAGATAAAACCACAATTTATAGTAACATAACGTTAAGTATCAAATAAATTCTCTTTCAGCAATCTCCAATCCCAACAATGATATCCCTATTCTGCCTTTATGGGTACTCGCTAGCGATCTACATACCGGTGGCCATCCTCTGGACAATCCAAGTGTCTTGGCTGCAATGGCTTTTCGTGATGGTTGCAGCTTTTGTGTCCGGAGCAGTCCTAATTTTCTGGCTGATGCCAGCCCTGAGGAAGTCAAGATACTTCCCAGTTTTAATAGGCTGCATTCTTGGCATACATTTCCTTCTAGCGACAGGATTCATGCTGTATTTTTTCCATACTCCTAGTTCAAGCGCGGGCCCACCACCAGTACTGATTGTTAGTTCTACACAACCTGCATAATAGTTTCAGCTTCCTTTGACTGTATATAATATTCTTATATACATATCGACGCTAGAAAGCAATCTTGTCGTATCTCGAAAAATGCGTTTCTTCCCCACTAACTTCTTGGATTAAGAAAAAAATACATATTTCACGCATATTTTTGGATTTTTCTTTACGAAAATTCAACGTCGTTAAATAAATAAAAAAGCATAGAAAATTGAGACCCCAGACTGTTCGATGCAGTGTTTTTTTTATATCAAAGAAGGCAACAAAAAAACGCATTTTTCGAGATACGACAAGATTGCATTCTAGCGTCGATTGTATCGCTAATAAGTAATGATCACCATATGTATGTTCTATATATGGTTTGTAGGACATACGTTGTATAATTTTTTATGAAGCACTGAGTTAATTTTATACTATTAAGATATATGTACACAACTGTGTAGTTTTATATCTCATGTGTGTGAGCTTAGAGAAAACTGTTAAAGGGGTTTTTAATTCCCATCTTTTGGATACGATCAGCTATGTATTTTATGATTAATCTTAATTACTGGCTTTCATAATTATAGAATAGCTTAAAATAGGCGCTCGTGTTTTTATTATGAAGAGGGAGGCAAACGAGCAGGCGGGTCACGTGATATTAAGTGATCACTGCCATCGTGTTGTTTTCAAATGAATACTATTTTAATTTACATTATTTTCAAGTGATATTTTTTTATAAAAAAATCTTTTTCATCATTTTTATTTCAAAAACAAGACATTCCTATTATATAAAACTTAAATTATAATTTTTATGTAAGTATTGTTAGTTAAATTTTAATATAATAAAGATATAATAGTATGGAAAAATATTTTTTATTTTTAATTCCAATCATCAATTATGGTACAGGATTTAGGTACTAAATAGCACAAGCTGCCTCATATGCCCAACTTATGACGCAACACTTAAAATTTTAAAGGGCTCCATGAGCTACACTAGCGCCGCCGCTAAAAAATCATTACTCACTGCAAATACATATAATTTATCAAAAATTCATTTTGGTCAGATTGAAGTATAGATTCTGAAGTTTATTTTAAACATTACAAATTATTAAATTATCATTCCTTGTAGTTACAGATAGCAAAAGTGCTAAAAATTACCGTTTTGGCCAGCGAGTTTTTTAGCTGATGGCGGCGCTAGTGTAGCTCATGGAGTCCCTAAGAGTACATAAAGATATCCAAGTGAGAAACAACAGCAGTTTATTTAAAAAAATAACATTATCAAAATTTGAAACCAGTCAAAATGTCTACATATTATATGTAATGTAAAACATACATTTTTAAATAATATATACTTGTACTTCATTCAATATTTACATATATACATAATCACGACATTTGTGATCGATAAGATTAATTTTCTTATTAAATACTAACTTTTGCCCGCGACTTCGTTCGCGTCACATTAGGGGAGCGTGGGGTAATAGACAATAGAAAGAGACAAAAAGTAGTCTATGTCACTCTCCAGCCCGTCAAACAACTCCAGATAAAAATCACACTAATCCGTTCCTCTATTTCGACGTGAAAGACGGACGAACACTATATTTATAATATTAGTATAGTATAATTTTTTTATAACAATTCAGTCGGCTATACAGAAGTTTTGGAAGCTGGTGAGCCAAGCCTGCTGCTGGTACGAAGCGGGCATGTCTTCCGGAGACAGCTGGAATGTTGTTGATATTTCCGATAACATGTTTGCTGGAACAAAACAACTATTATTTTAAAACACTACAATACTAACTAATAAATACATAAATAAATATATAGGTGGAAAAATCACACAAATTGAGTTCGGCCCAGTAACTTGTATTATGGGATACTAACTCAACAACACTATCTGTACGTTTTCGTAGTGGTATGGAGCCACTACTTGTAGTGGTGTGGTGCCTGCTGCTTGCTTTGTTAGCCCTTATTAGCCCTAGCCTTTGCTGCCCATAGACACCTGCAACACCCGGAGGGTCACAGGAGCGTTGCCGGCCTTTAAGGGATGTACGCTCTTTTCTATATACATTATTTGACATTTAATTATTTGAATTCAATTTATTAAGACAATACAATATATATTTGTCCACTCATGATAGTGTTAGACATAGTTATATGGTATATAAATTGACGTCTCTAAAGAAAATGCTGCAATGGAGTTTGTTCCGCCATTTCTTCTCCATTTGCTCTTTGGAAGTGGTGGTAGAATTATTTTTATGTAAACTATTGACGTCAATCATTAATGAAAAAAATTAAAATATACAATCGAAGATTTAAAAGTGCTAGATTCTAGTCTAAAAATATGTTGACTTTGAAGAATGTACTCACAATACAACTCTTCATGTTTAAATCCTTTCATCACTTCACAGAAGTGGATGAGGTGACCCTCGTGGTACCCGAGCTGGGAACCGAACTCCAAATCTCGTACAACGCAGCGATACAACACTTGTATGCCGCTGCGGCACAACGCTAAAAGCCGTTCTTTTGATTCTGTGAAATTAAGAATAATAAACATTCAAAAGTCTTAAAAATTCTGATATGATTTGGTCTAGTTTTATTAAGTTAAAACGAAGCAATAGATTATCTGTTCTTTTTTGTGCGTGAAAATAATTGAAAGGTTTCTCAGACCACTATTCACCGCGACATATAAATTACTTATTTACATGATAGAGAATTATTTAACGGCGCTATAATCATTGCTTTAAAAAGCATCATAGATACCACGTATATTTCCTTTCGCTAACAGATGGCGCTATTAATTAATGTCAATACTTTACAAAAAAGTAAGTCATAAATTTTTACAGCAAGAGAGTGTTTTTTTAGAGGTAGATAATTATAAAATATAACCATATTTTACCTACCAACAGAAGTTTCAGTATTCACTAGCATCACTGAGCATATCCGAAGACCGTACACAATCTCTTGTGTAAGCACCAATTCACAGTCACATCTGAAATAAACATTCAAAATAATTACAACTACATTTTAAATTACACATCTAAAAAAAGATTATTTGATTTTAACGGTGGCCCGAAAGATTCTGTGCTTAGCTTAGCATTAAACTAATGTTTTTAATTTTCTATTTACTATCAATAAATATGATTTATGAAAAAAATATATATGTAAATTATCTACATAGAAGGCGTTCTGAACAGTTTAATTTAATTCGACTGATCCTAAGATTTACCTTAGCAGCCCAACTCAGTTTACGGGGATCATATGGGAATAAAATGGGATTAGAAAGGAAAGCAATACTCACTTAGATTGTCTTTGTTCCTCGTTCATCTGAACATGTTCAAAATTTATATTGCTGTATATCGCAATGAGGTTTCCTGTTACATCGACAGCCGTGTTAATTATACTCTGTTTTTCAACACATTTCAGTGAAGCTTCGATCTGTTTTAGTAGAACTTGTAGGTAACACGATTCTGAAACGAAGAATAATGGTTTGAAAAATTGAAAATCAATCATAGTTCGGTCAATTTGTCTAAAGCTGTGTGTAAAATTGTCGATTAAGTATAATATCGCGAAAACACCTGCAATCTGGTCGCTTTTACGTTAAATAGTTTATGGTTAGCAAGGTCGGCAGCAAGCATGTGGCATCTCTGACGTTGCAGACGTCCATAGGCTGCGGTAACCACTTTCTATCAGGTGGGCCATAGGCCTTTTTATACAAAAAGAGATGGCCATGGGATAAAAAGACTGTTTGAGAAAAAATTACACACTATATATAAGAAAAATAGATTGAAAGGACTATATTACTCAACACACACAAAGTCAAAGAATCAATTATAGTAAATTTAAAGTATTTTTTTTTTAAATAACAAGCTTTTATATAGATACGCTAAAATGAATAAAATATTTTTTTCTTTAAATCGTTTACTATCAATATATACATATATAAATAAATAATAAATACAGGGACAAATCACACAAATTGAGTTAGCCCCAAATTAAGTTCGAGACTTGTATTATGGGATACTAACTCAACGATACTATAATATAAATATAATA
The DNA here is from genome assembly GCA_020352625.1 of Cactoblastis cactorum. Taxonomy (NCBI): domain Eukaryota; kingdom Metazoa; phylum Arthropoda; class Insecta; order Lepidoptera; family Pyralidae; genus Cactoblastis; species Cactoblastis cactorum. Next base: position 12,332 of record JADGIL010017731.1, read on the forward strand.
TAAAACCTAATATATTTATAACATCATTACACAATGTATATTACAAAAGCTTGTCGCGAAAGAACAGGTCGTTTTTAAATAACAATGTAAGAAAATATTAGTATATACACACCTTTCTTGAAAAGCAACACTCCTTGATCATAATCCAACTTCAGATTCCCCGAGCCACAGCCGGAGCAGAAATTCTTCAGGAATTCCTCGGAAACCTTCCTCAGGACGTCCAGTACTGCGCAAGCCACGAAAGGCATTGGGCGGGAAGATATTACACATTTTGTAATTTCCATTTTTAAATGGTTTTTACTTTCATTATGTACATCTTGTATTAAGTGCGCTATTGATAGCAAAAGACCGCTGTACAGAGTTGCGCAAGACTAAAAAAACAAAACAAAATGTAAAAATGGTAAATTAGTCGGAACATTTTTTTTTAATTTTTATATAATCTATGGTAGGTAACAATATAAACTTTAACCTAAATTCATACAAGCTTTCCATTAAAATGTCAGAAAAATAGAAATTGTGGCCGGAGGTTTTTTATAGGCCGGCAACGCTTCTGTAACCCCGCGGGTGTTGCAGTTGTCTATGGGCGGCGGTGATCACTTAACATCTCGTGACCCGCCTGCTCGTTTGCCTCCCTCTCACATAAAAAAAAGGAATTCTCATAGACGATGGTCTAGCAACCTGTCACAATTTTCTGAATAGGTAGAATAAATTCTCCACTCGATTTCAATAAGCCCAACATTTAACTAAGCGTGGGCTTCGAGTCTCACGACTCTTGGCTTTGTTCACCCCGGCAGGTATATGGACGTGATTTTTACATGTGAGAACAGAACTAAAAAAAACCAATGGTGTAATTATTTCTTAAGTTTATACGAATATTATACATTAAAATGAAACAAATTTAACGGATTTTAACGCGGTTTAATCACTACACACAAAGGAATTTATACTGTTTTAAGATGTTAGATTGATATTATTAACGGATACTTTTCAGCATCCANNGCAGGTTAAACTGAGAATCTCCTAATTATTTCTTAAGTTTATGCGAATATTAGACATTGAAATGAAACAAATTCAGCATCCATCTTCACGGAAGACCGTGAAGATGGATGCTGAAAAGTATCCGAAATGGAGCTCAATAAATAGTTACACATAAGGAAACCCGTTAATAATATGTATCTAACAACTTAAAACAGTATAAATTCCTTTGTGTGTAGTGATTAAACCGCGATAAAATCCGTTAAATTTGTTTCATTTTAATGACCAATGGTGTAACTTACAGTGTTATCTAGTAAACTGCATATATTTTCAATAATATCCAAGAACTGAAATTCCTTTTTACTTTCTACTGAATCTGAACAGTCTTCAGTCATAAACAAATCCATAGCTTTATTATTTTTTAATAGGACCGCAGCGATTGCAACCATTCTTCTTGCCAATATGGCTTGTTCATCGTTATATATACTTCTGGAAAAAGGAATACAACACATTAAACTGTACACAGTGTATAACTGTTATTATAATCTATAAATATAATAAAACTGTAACTGAGCTATGTCTGTACATGGGAGATATTTAAGAAAAAAATATATAGGGGCTCTTTATAGGACCTACAGCAGCCAAAACCATTGTTTTTAGAATTTTTATCTGTCTGTATGTTTGTACGCGTATCACACAAAAACTACCGAACAGATCTGTATGAAATTTAGCACAGCGATGGATGATGATCTAGAATAAAAGATAGGCTACTGTTTATCCCGGAAAAATGTACGGTTCCCGAGGGATACAATTTATTGTAGTAGTACTAAGTAATCTACGCGGACGAAGTCACGGGCATTAGCTAGTGTATTATAAAAATTATTAATATACCTTCCAGTTAGAAGAGTCCTAAACTCCACATGTATATAGCTGGAAGTGGCGTCAATGTACCTCTCGTCCATTTCTTTATGGAAAGCATTGGTCGACCGCTGCGAGATTATTTCCAATTCGTTTTGTACCTCTTGCAGTACAGATTTCACAGCTTTGAACACCTGCAATTTTAATAATTCATGTAAATTTTGAATTTTATTCGTCTTTACGACTTTATTCTTTACTATCATATGCCCGCGACGTCGTTCGCGTGTAACTTCTATTGTCAGTATCTCTGGTTCTAAGCGGCGTATTAAAAATTTAGACCTTCTACGATACAACTATGAAAACCGCATCAATTTCGTTCCGTAGTTTTTGTGTGATGCCAGCACAAACATACAGACAGACAACAATCCTAAAAACCTATAGTTTTGACTGCTATAGGTCTTATAAGGTCCCCTATATACTTCTTTCTTAAATATTTCTCATGTAAAGACATAGCTCGGTTACAATTTTATTATGTCTTTTTTTTATGGCAGAGGGAGGCAAACGAGCAGGCGGGTCACGTGATATTAAGTGATCACCGCCGCCCATAGACACTTGCCACACCCGTAGGGGTCACAGGAGCGTTGCCGGCCTTTAAGGTATTTATACGCTCTTTTCTTGAAGGTTCCGATGTCGTATTGGTCCGGAAATACCGCTGCAGGCAGTTCGTTCCACAGTGTGGTTGTATGTGGTATAAAGTTTCTTACTACGCGCGTAGCAGGTAAATAAATAAATCGTATAAATCCCTTAAAGGCCGGCAACGCTCCTGTGACCCCCGGGTGTTGCAGTTGTCTACGGGCGGCGGTGATTACTTAACATTACGTGACCCGCCTGCTCGTTTGCATCCCTCTGCCATAAGAAAAAGCTATTATTAGTATAATTAGGTACATACATTACAATACTTATCAACTAAATCCGCGAAGTGATTCCCGGTCGATATCAGCGTGAGATCTTCGAGAACGCTCGCGAGCACCACTTTGTTCCTGCCCACTTCTTTCCCAGCATTGGGCGTGGACGGGAGTCTGTTAACATTATGCATAATTAAATAAATAATTAGGGATAAATCACAGAGATTGAGCTAGCCCCAAAGTAAGTTCGACACTTGTGTTATGGGATACTAACAATATTATATATTAGCTGTGTACCCGCGACTTCATCAGCGTAGATTTAGCCGTGAAAGCGGAAGAGATATGATTTACTTACAAACTTTTACCCCCCATTTTAGTATATTGAGAGTCGATTATTGAGAAATAAAAGGGGACAAGTGCGAGTTGAACTCGCGTGAAGAGGGTTCCGTACGATGTTACCTATCATGTTTTTTTTAAATCTGACCCAAATTTGTTTG
>JADGIL010017750.1:0-10829 GCA_020352625.1 Cactoblastis cactorum
GGTAGACAGAGTCAAGAGTCCTGAGACTCGAAGGCCACTTTAGTTGGAGGGTGGGCTTATAAATAGAATGACTCATATCGCCTATGAGATAGAAATCCATTGGAAACTTGGAAGTATCTTCCCATATATTTTGGATTCCAGTTTTAAACGATAAAATAAGTAACTTTATGTTTAGAATTACATTGTAATCTGTTTGTCATGTTAATAAATTGTTATTATTAATCTTTCAAAGCAATCGAAACGGTTCTTCTGGAGGTGTTCATATTTTCATCCACAATGTTTTAAAAAGCAGCTTATAGTTTCCCACGACGAAAATACATTTTTGTATTATACTAGGAAAATCTCTTTGTATGTTGGGCTTTTAAATGTGATTTTAATATAGTCGAGATGTGTTATATAACAATTTTACAAAGCAGAAAAAAGCATTTGATTTACATTAAGATAAAAAAAACATTCCCGAGCTTATAAAAGTGTTTGAGTTGTGTTAAGTATTTCACTGACAAATATTTTAGAAAAAAATAAACTGGCAGATGAAAATAACACAAAACGTAAACCCGATTAACCTGGAGAGTGAACAAGTATTACAATCTAACTTTCTACTTTTTTTCTCTAGAAACGTGAGCGACAGTAAAATTCTTTTCTAAAACCTTTTTATTTTCGATCAAGTGCAGTGGAAAGAGCGAAGCGAGTTTATTATATCCAACAATTGTTATGTGGTATACATTACCGTTAACTTTTCCATCTTTAAAGTTTTAACATAGTAGATAATTAAAATGCATGACTAAATGTGTTAAATGTAATTTTTACAGAGTAGACTTTTTTTTTTGGCAGAGGGAGGCAAACGATCAGGCGGATCACGTGGGATTTAAGGGATTTGTACGCTCTTTTCTTAAAGGCTCCGATGTCAGAGTAGACTGAAATAGAATTATTAATAAAAAAAAAACGGGCCCTTTTATTTTTGGATTTTAAGATTGGACTAGTGAAGATATTCGATTCCTAACTACGAAAGTACAATAAATACCTATTCAGCAGCATATAAAGAAACGCGATGTACAAAATCTAATACCATTTATGATCCCATCCCATGACATGATTATCACGTAATACTGCAACTAATTTAGTCGTCGGCGCATGCGCAGGAAGTGAGTCATCTGTGATCGATATTGATGGTTGATGGGTGCGTGTAATTATGACAACAAATTGTGGATTATAGCTTAAAAAGATAATATAAGAATGTTTAAATTATCTTGAATGAGAGTGCTGAATTTTTTAGACTTTTTTTACAATTAACCAATTAGCCTAGTTTTAGTTAGACTTGTGTAAGACCTGAGTCTTACGTAAGAACTCTGAAGTTCTAATCTCTGAAAAGGAAAAACAAAAAATCTGAATATGGCTCTGACAAGAAAAATCAGTAAGTTAAAGTTTTGAATAAAGCGATGCTCCTGGTAGTAACACTATTTTCAGTGTTAATGCTATAGTGATTACAATGCCTAAAAGTTAGCATGTCTTTTTTATACTATATAGAAATTAGCAATTATATACTTTTAAAATAAAATAGCCAAAGTACTCCTTATCTGCCCGTGAAAGTCCCGTCATAATCGGTTTAGCCGTTTCAGCTATGCGTTTCAGAGATTAGACAGATAGGTATACAGACAAACATTGTTAAATTCTTTTCGGTATATGTGCCGTATATATATATTTATATGCATGTAGTCAAAAAGTTATTTTGATATTACAAATAGACACTCCAATTATATTTATTTGTGTAGATGTATTTCTACGTAATTTCTTAGTGAAAACCTATCACTACATTATGTCTATTCAGTACATAGAAATGATCTAAAAGTAGATCATGAGAAAATATGCTGCGAGTGACTCGGCACTCTTTGGCCTATTGCAATAACCACAACGTAGAGTAACTTTACAAGCTCTTGACTGTAGAAGGAGTGTTAAAGTTATAGAATAAAGAAAAGGTTTGAAAACCTAATAGTAGTACTTTTTAGGGTCCCGTACCCGATGACCACTTTATATCAGGTGACCCACCTGCTCGTTTGCCTCCCTTTTACATAAAGAAAAGTTAACCGAAAATTGACAATGAAGAATCAGGTTGACTTTTCTTGACAATTTGATGGTATTTTTAATCTTAATTCGCTTAAGCGAATAATATTAATATTGTACAAGAGTAAAATTTAAAAAAATACTTACATCTAGTAACAGTCTATATTAGTTAAAATACGAGTAATAAATTACCTTTATCGTATTCCAGTCTTTCTTTTTGCACATTTTACATCTATAACAAGATCAGTTCGCTTCGGAATAAGATTTTCAGATGGTGTACGTGACAGCCACCGTGAGAGTCCGTTGTATGTAATTTGCTTTGGCATTTTATGTTCTATTTTGATGTTTTATTTTTTTACAAATCTCAAGTTACTTAACAAGTTTCTTTTTATATAAGAGGGAGGCAAACGAGCAGGCGGGTCACGTGATGTTCAGTGATCACCGCTGCCCATAGATAACTGCAAAACTCGCGGGGTCACAGAAGCGTTGCCCCATCCCCCTCAAATGGGGAGGGCGGGAAGTTGGGCCTCCGGCTCTCCCACTCACCGGACGGAGCATGGCGGCAGATAGCCACTATTCAAGCGTTGGTCTTATGTTGGAGTGTGGTACTGCCCCGGACGACCCGGCCCATTCATGCTGCAGGCTAAAAAAGCATGCAGCAGGCTTATACCACTACGAAATATAAAATACTTGGCTAATTTAGAAATTATGTAAATGAAAAAATACTTATATATTATCTAATGTTTTCACAAAAACGTCTTTTTTGATTTAAATTTCAATTTAATTATTTAAGACTGTATCAGTGAAACAGATATTTTTAATTCGGCGTTAATATTTAAGTTTTTTTTTTATATTAAATAAGTATAGAATTTGAATAAACAATTTTACTTATTTTTAATTTCGCGTTCTGCTTGCTTTAAGAATTATGAAATAAGATGTAATAATAATATAAAAAAACACTATTATTTATTCTCAATAATCCACATTACATAACTTGTAAAACAAATCATTCACGTAACAATTTTCTTAAAATATCTAAAAGAAACGCATAACTATGATATCCGCAGATCCGAGGCTACTTTGCCGGTCATCTCATCGCTAGCTCTATTTAAAATAATGATTGTCCATCTCCTGCGACGGCAAGTAGATGACATTCCTGTGGTGGTGTTTTTTGGTGGCGTCTGCATCGGAACCAATGGAGGTATGTTGTTGCTCTAGATCTCCAGTGGTTTTCAAACTGTTAAGATGATCGTATAGTTGAATGTATTTAGCTCCTGTCTAGGAACTTTGGGATTGAAACAAGGGATGCCTGGAAGGAACTAAGCTTAAGTTTATATTTATTTACATTTCTCTTTGCGTTTGTCAGAATTAATATGATCTAATGAATTTATTTAATAAAGTGGGTTCAATTTAGGTTAGAACGCAAGCAAAATAAAATATATTTGTTTCCACACAGATATTGAACTCCTAAAAGGATTTGCAAATTAATTGAACACCTGCACGGATTTTTAGAGCAATTTTTAAAGAAATTTTCGAGTGATTACTTCTACTATTATATTAATTATATTTACTAAATCTATATGATATAAAACTCTTCTGTTACTGAGTGACTGACTGACAGATAACGCATATCCGAAAGTACTGAACGCAAGATGTTGAACGGCATGTATGTTCCTTGAAGCACTAAGAAAGGATTTTTGGAAATTCAACCCCGGAGGGGTTAAAGGGGGTGAAACCTTTTATATAGGTAAAAGTAAATCTACGCAGGTGATGCGGGAAAAAGTTAGTAGTTATTACACACTTATCAGAAGCTTGAGTTTAAGAGCCACTGTACTAATGAAAATAATGGAATGGACAAGAATCTCAGCAGTTCACGGTCCTCTTCCGGCATTGGCGCGAAGAATGTTAATTTTTGAGGAACGACGCGGTGACGCGCGGCTGCTGATCATGATGCTATGAGGAACTTATTACTTGCTCTGGAATGTATGGAGGCAGTTATGTAATAGTCGTGTGGTCGATTATAAGGGGTATATTTTAGAAAATCATGAGTAATAACTTTATTGCTTCTATGCTTTATACGAATACATACATATGATCACGCCTTTTTTCCATAGGGGTAGGCAGAGACTACATTCTTCCACTCACTGCGGTCCTGACATACTTTCTTCTTTCTTCTCTGCTTTATTCGGTGAGAGAAACATTTAATGGATCATTACTCTCTAAAATTGCATTCTTGATTTTAAACGGCAGAAGAATCTAGGAAAGACAGAAGAATAAATTGATTTTAAACTTTTGCTATAATAATACATTTATCATAAAACGGTATCGGTCGACAATTCCAAATCATATTCCTAAAGATTATTAAATTTTTAAGGTTAGTGTCGGTGTCTTGTCTACAATTTACTAAATTACATATTTACTTTAAAGAAATGTAAGTATAATAAAGTTTGTTCAGTCGTGTTTACATAAGGAGCAATTAAAAATTGTTTAATGACAAACTTCCCAAAAAGGTACAAACTCCACAAAATTTTCAACAATTTGCACTGAATTTGAATGTATTCCTTTTGGTCACATTTTCGGCAGACGGCAGCCGTGAAAGACATCAGTCTCTTTCTGATTACAATCAAGAATGATTCTGGAATGACATTCCCCATTTTTAGGGCTAGAATATACAGTTAGAAACATAGAAAGGGAATAAGTGACGACAATTTGATTGTATGGTTTTTAACTAATCTGGTATAGATTAGGGATAATGAAAGGCAAAATTAGTTTCTGTATTGCAATATTATGTAGTCGTTATTTTCTAGATATTCTATATTTTTGAACGCATATCAAGCAGTAGTTACAGAATACTATTTGGTATGATTTAAGTCTTGATCAGAGAACGGCTCATACAAATTGTTAATGCTGCCAGCCTTCTGGGAACGTTACCGTAAGACGACTTTATGCCGGGCCTGTACAAATTGTAAATTAAGAGTAGTTTTATATTTTATTTAGTTTAGTTATTGAGAATAACTTGATAGGTTTTCGTAGTGGCCTGCTATTCTTTTCACACGGATCGTAACAGTCAATTAAGGGAAAATGATTAGAATAGTCGATTCTTTGTATAGGCAATAGAATAAAAAATATTTAAAATTGACTCATATTCCAAATAATGAATGGCAGGCTTTGTGACTATTTGGTTACTAGCAACCAGGCTTCGCACGGGTTTAAAAATCACCCTTGTGAATCACCCTATCAATTAAACAAAACTGCATCAAAATCCGTTGCGTGATTTTAAAGATCTATAAGCATACATAGGGACATACAACGGAAAGCGACTATGTTTTTTACTGTGTAAGTGAAGTACATATAGTCACAAAAATTAAATTGTTAAAAGTATACTTGAAAATTTTATGACGTATAAATATTTCGATACTCATGTCCTGAGCCTTAGATTCTTTGAGTCATTCGGGCCGTTCGTGGGAAAACGGCTCGGGGCAATTAAAACGCGTTATGGTGTGTTTAGCTGTTGACATCGGCCGTGGATAACTAACAAGTTTAGCGTGAAAAAGTTATTTTAACGTTATTTTATTTCGGAGAGATCGTAATTAATTCACATTCACACTTCCGAACAAAATCATACAAAATATAGTTCTCACTTCAATGAAGATGATTTCTATTTGATTATTTCGACAAAGTTCCATTTCCAGAATCGTGTATTAGAAAATAAATATTAATGTGTGCAAGTTGAAACCATGTCAAACCAACGAGACCAGTTGAAGTTTGCTCATTTAAAATCTGCTCAAAAGATAAGCAGTGTTTTACCGAGGACACTTTCTTAGCGGGATTGTGAGTGTAGTTGCTTATCGTACGTCGATGTTCATTGGTGTTTCATGTTTACCGGTGGTATAGCTAATTAACCATAGATCATAAAAACATAAGGTGTCGCCAAATTTTCACACACACATTATTACAATCACTGAAGTTTACACGTATGCAATTGACATAGGTAAAATATGTTACTTTGCTGCTTGTATTTTTGCAGAAAACCACTGAATAAGTCGGCTTTTTAAAAAAGCCGAGAGATATGATGCAGACTCGTAGTAAATGACAACTGTCAGCGGGAACCTATATCCAGACAAAATATAACTGGATCTGTGTAATTAACACTAGATGGCTGTTTCGTCTGTCCACATTATCGTAATTTCAGATTTATTTAGGCGACCCGAAAAAATATGACACCAGTTACCTACATATTTACACCTGCTAGTAAAAGAGCTGCTTCTTGGTTGGCGTTTCGATGGCGTTGCTTTCATCAGAATCTTAACCAGAGCGTCTCGTATTCCGTTACTATAATTTTGAAATATGTTATGATGTTGCACAAAAAAGCAAATATGAAGTGTGCTCATATAAGTCCATTATAAAACTTAAACATTAATCATATTTCTTGTGTTATTTTTCTATTATAAAATGCTAAATGGCTCAACGTAATTTTCCGTGATATTATTGAAAAAATATACTGTTAGAGTGACTTGTTACTTGTACAAAATGATTTACTTATAAGTTAATATATTATTAATAGTTGATCAGATAATTGGGATTTATTACATGACGTTGAATTGGTTGAATAAATAAAATAATTGCAGTTTAGATAATAGTTATATCAATATGAAATCGATTCGGTTAAAAATTGAAAAGTTAATTGGTTTGTATTAAAAAGATAACTTTTTTTACAAATATTTACTAAGTTTATATTTAAGTTATGTATTTGGTTTCTTTACCAAAGGTAGTGTATAAAAATGTTAAATATATTTTCATGACTATATCCCTTAAAGGGTAAACAGAACCATAAGTCATGAGACACGAAAGCCGCGCTTAGCAGAATGGTGGGCTAAATTGTTGGAATGGTCATTATATAAGATATGACAGGTTGCTTACTTTCGCCTCAGGTAAAGGGGCAAGTATTGAAACTGATTTTGATCTATAGTTGGTCGCTGAACCAATTGCCCTTCACAAGAATCGCTAACATGCGCCTATGAATACTTGGTAATCCAGAGGTTGCGCAATCTATGCCCAGCCAGTGGGCAGCATGCCTATTAGTGCCTACTCAGTGTTATAAAAAGATCATCGCCGGTTCTTTTTTACAGAACCCTAAAAGATACCTATTACGGGAATCAGTAATGTTATGACGAATGGCTGTCGGAGTGCAACGACCGCACGATTTACCTTTTACGCTACATTTTGATGTCTCAGAGTTAACAGACTTTCGGCACGAATCTTAATGTATTCTGTTTAGTACTGTTGGTTCGACTCTTTCGTGTTTTAAATTCTGATAAAAATTTGGACTTAAAAAATAAATATAAGTTTGATAAATCTCGATTTGTAACAAAGGGATCATTTTTGGAGAGAGGTTTGAAGTTTAGATCTAGAACATGTCTTTAATAACAGATAAATAATACAAAAAAACGTATCTTTTTTCCAAAAGTTAATCACCAATAAACATGAATGTATCACAGATGCAATTAGAAATTCCAATGATATTTACTTATTGTACACATTCTGTTTTTTAGACTGAAATGTTTGGATGTTTTTGTAATTTTTTTTTTTGAATTGTCAGTTTGTTTAGTGACACGAATTTACAAAAATTTTGTGCAATTAGTGTCAAAACTGCATGGCCCCAATGAGAATACCCAAAGAAATATAATCCGATTGGAACGGATTCGTGACGCTGTTTCTCTGCTCAACGCTCTTGAATTTCCACTTCGGTTTATTGCATTATTAATTGGACAAATCAGCGTTATTCATTATCTCGCTACGGTGTTAATTAAACTTAACATCATCTTTATTAATTAAATCTTTATTTACTTATCCTCATCTTAATCGGGTAGCTTATGGTTTCGATGAAATGGTATCGTGTTTTGAGATTGCAACTTAAGTAATCCGTGTCGTAAATTTGCAAAATTAACGTATCCGATTTTCGATTGAAGCATTCGGTGGGGCAAATACACTTTTCTTAGGCTTTCTCTAGAATCTTTGAAAATGTTGTTAAGATTGCATTAATTACGACTAATTCTATGTTATATTTTGTTACACATAGAATCTTAATTCTATGTAGAACAAATTTGCTGACATATTAATTATTCTATTCTATTCATAGAACATAGAAGTTTTCTTGTTATAGTCCTTTAAAACGACCAACATAAATGGCGCTGTATAAGTTGTAAACTGAATATGGGGTTATGCCCAGTTGTGGGTTGATATACCTCCCGTGATGATGAATTTGGTGTTACTTTTAATATTTGAACACTATAAAAAATAACGCTTCAAAAAGGATCTGAAAAAACATTCCGGTCTTAGCAATGCACTCGAAATACCGCCAGTGTCACAGACATCCACTGGCTGCGGTAACCGCTTACCATCATTCACGTCTTTTGAGCTAAGTATTAAAAACCTAAAGATTTAGTTTTTAGTTAAATGTATGATCAGATAAATTGAACGACTGCACAATGGACTTTGTTTTGAGCAGCGTGATTGTTTTCTTCAAAATGGCGGGCACAATCGGAACGCTTACTGGACGATATAATTCGTGCGCCTGCGATTTCATCATTGTGCGGTCATTCACTCGATTGTTGGACGAATTGCGCTTTTGAACGACATTTTCCCGATTCGAGATGATATTAATTTACTAACATAATATAATTTTTTTCGATTGTTGGACAAATTGTGCTTCTGAACGACATTTTCTCGACTCGAGACGGTTTTAATTTGCTGTCATTTACATAATTTAATTTTTTTTGTATCTGTTAGGATTTCTGGAAGGGAAAATTTTCTGTTCTTTGAGCATATTGGAATGAAATAAGTATTGCAATTTTCTTCCTTATAGAAATAAGGTGTCTAATGTGCCTAAATGTAATAAAAATATTAATATTGGTTGGTAAGTATTGTCTGTATTCATTTCTCTAAAACTTCCTTTAGAAAAAACAAACGAACTCTGTTAAATATTAACTGTTTGCGATGAAGAAGAAAGCATCAAGTGTCGTTTAATTGGTGCGCGGTGAATTGAAACTGTGGCGAAATAGGCTTTGGCTTGGTTTAAATACGAAAAATATTGTCTCATGTGTAATCTTGTGCATTATTATGCACAGTCATGGCCTAAATTAAAAATTTAAACCTTTATAACAAATCGATATAAATAATAACGACCTCCGTGGTGTAACGGTTAACGTATTTGGCCGCTACTCAGGAGGTCACGGGTTCGATCCTCGATCAGATCATGATGGAAAATGACCTTTTTCTGATTGGCCTGGGTCTTGGATGTTTATCTATATATGTTTATATATCGTTGAATTAATAACCCATAACACAATATCACAACTTCCTTCGGGGTTAACTTAATTTGTGTGATTTGTCCATAAAAAAATAAAAGAGTCTTACGACGACTCACTAACTGATGTTTTTATTTTGTTTGTAGCATCTTTGATTTGTAATAATTTTTATTTATCTATTTAACTCGTATGTCTTATAGACATTTTTATAATCTGATTCAGAGACTAACAGCATGTTTGTTAGGGAATATTCCTATAGATCAATCATATGGGCATTATTATTAATTACCTTATAATATACGTATAAATGAGCCACAGAGCTTAGAAGCGGCCGTGATCCCTTCTATGCTCTGTAATATGAGCAAATTCATTCCTTTTCATCCAATTCTCGCTCTTACCTGTCGTTTGATACTCGTATTAGAAAATATATGGTGTTCAAATAGATTTATTTTATAACTAAAACAGTCATTACTACGACAGTTTGAAAAAACTGTTAAAAGAACCGTTACAGTAATGTCCACATGCATTTACAAGACCGCACACGTGTATTTTTATGCTATCATTAAAAATTAAGTCTGATTCATACAAATGTAATTAATTCACGAAAATATACAAAGGTATTGAGCAGTTAATTATATATTTGGTACAATACTGGACTCTCTATGGGCGGTCTCGCCGGTCACAATAATCTGTATTGCTTCTAATATCATCTATTTTAATGTATCTAGTTCAGTTTTGGGTTTTTGATATTGATAAATTTTCTATTCCCCTATATTATCACCTGCTTTTGTTGTGTTTCCTCTATAGTTAATCCCATCTATACATAAAATTAAATTGTAACTGAGTTAAGTATGTCTGTACATGGGAGATATTTAAGAAAAACGTATATAGTGGCTCTTTATAGGACCTATAGAAGCCAAAACGATTGTTTTTAGAATTTTTGTCTGTCTGTCTGTATGTTTGTACGCGCATCATACAAAAACTACCGAACGGAACTGGATGAAATTTGGCACAGCAATGGACTATGATCTAGATTAAAAGATAGGCTACTCTTTATCCCGAAAAAATTTTCGGTTTCCAAAGGATATAATTGATTGAAACCGAGCAAGGGGCTGACAAGATATTATAGTATGCATTCGTCGGACGAAGTCGCGGGCAGTAGCTAGTCTAAAATATTATTGTGAAAATAATTAGCAAAGTTCAAATAAAGTGTAATTGTTAGTACTTCCACAGATTTATAATACTATACTAGTAGTACACGTAAATAAGTATTGACATGTAAGTCAGTGCCAATACTCCTATTTATTTATTTATAAAATTTTTCCTAATCTAAATCCTTAATAAAATAAAACTAACAAATTAAAATTTAAAGCACGTTAAAATTTAACTTGGCGATAGGGTTTGAATCTGAATATTTACGACCTTTTATTTCAACTTCTGTCTATAAAAAACCTTAGGTTTTTA
>JADGIL010017751.1:0-12316 GCA_020352625.1 Cactoblastis cactorum
ATCTCGATATACCGCTTAGAATCCGAGTTATCGATGATAGCTAAAATATTGAAGCGAAGAAGGCCATAAAGGTCTTTTTTTAACGTGAAAAAAATACTGGTAAATACTGTAAGCCCGGGAGAGGCGAAGGAGTTTGTCGAACTCTCATTGACCAAAAAGGGTATTCCGTATTCATCCTATTACGTCTTATCCTCACGACTTTTTTTCTTTATTTCATCTTATATCTATTCCTAACTCAATCTACGCTAATATGAGCTGAGTATGAGTTAGGAATACAATAAAGGATGAATTAGGAAGGAAAATGTCGTGGGATGAGTAGCTAGAGTATGAATTACGGAACAACCTATTAAAACCGGTGTTCCTTCCTATTTGTAGCCGGGGAATCGCTTTCGAAATCATCCAACAATTCCTACTAATATCTATACATATAATAAAATTGTAACTGAGCTATATATATATAGTATTATACATCGTAGATATTTAAGAAAAACATATATAGAGGCACTTTATAGGACCTACAGAAGCCAAAACGATTGTTTTTAGAATTTTTGTCTGTCTGTCTGTATGTTTGCATGCGAATCACACATAATGTACTGAACAGATCTGGATGGGCACAGCGATTGTCTACGACTTAAAATAAAAGATAGGCTACTTTTATACCGAAAAAATGTACGGTTCTCGAGGGATAAAATCGACGCGGACGAAGTTGCGGCCATCAGCTAATTATAAATACGAAAGTTTGTTAGGATGTAAGTATGTTTATTACTATTTCACATAAATATTAAAGAACAAATTTGGATGAAAGCTTACAGTAATTAGGTTATACATCAGAGTAACATATAGACTACAGACAGACTAAATTTCACGCCGCGGGCAAAAGCTAGTTTGAAATAAAGTTTTTAAATTGCTAAATCTTAGGTAATTCTTAAACAACCTATTAATTGAACAACAAAATTGCGAATTTTTTTCAAAATCAAAATTTCAAGGTGATCGGAATTTTTTAATTTCATCATATTTTTTATTTTCATACATTATTCATTAAATTTCTCAAAAATGCTCTTAATTCAGGTTTTGGAATTTTGCAATAATGCATATGTGATCTGAGATATAAATTTTTTATATACACACTACCTAATGCCCGTGACTTCGTCCGACTAATGTATACAATATAATATCTTGTCAGCCCCTTGCTCGGTTACATTAAATTATATCCCTCAGGAGTGGTACATTTTTCCGGGATAAAAAGTAGCCTATCATTTAATCTAGGTCATTATCCATCGCAGTGTCTAATTTCATCCAGATCTGTTTGGTAGTTTTTGTGTGATGCGCATAGAAACATACAGACAGACAACAATTCTAAAAACAATCGTTTTGGCTTCTGTAGGTCCTATCAAGAGCCCCTATATATAATAGTTAGTTTTTCTTAAATATCTCCCATGTACAGACAAAGCTCAGTTACAATTTTATTATATGTATAGATTTTAGTTCATTTTTAGTATATAAGCACATTTTTTGAAATATCTAGCTTTAATAGATAAAACTTAGTCGAGACGGAGTGTACATCACAAAATATTGTAATCATATATTGACTTTATAAATCGGATAAAGTTTTTTAAATGCAAAGCATTTGGGATACTATTTTTAGGTACGAGAACCAAAAAAATGGGGACGTTTTGAGAATAGTGTTTTTTAAGTAGGTGATAAAATGGGATGGGCTAAAAAATAATATGGTATCCATATAGTGGTATGGAGCCATTACTTGTAGTGGTATAAAGCCACTACTTTTAGTGGTGTGGAGCCTGCTGCTTGCTTTGTTAGCCTGCAGTATGAATGGGCCGGCTCGTCCGGGGAAGTACCACACTCCCACAGAAGACCGACGCCTGAATGGCGGCTATCAGCGCCATGTTCTGTCCGGTGAGTGGGAGAGCTGGAGGCCCAACTTATCCGAACTCCCCAAATGGGGAGGGCGGAGGTTTTTTACAAGCCGGCAACGCTTCTGTAACCCCGCAGGTGTTGCAGTTGTCTATGGGCAGCGGTGATCACTTAACATCTCGTGACCCGCCTGCTCGTTTGTCTCCCAGTGACAAAAAAATATATATATTCTCAAAGTGGGCAGTATACAAAATAAGTTAGGGAACCCCAGCTTAAGAAAAGTCTTAAGAACGCGTTGTATTGTGAGTTGTGACATATTTTTTTCTCGTATTACATATTGTAAACTTTTATGAAGAAAAAAAACATTACTTTAGTATTACGGGTGCTAAATTTGTTTCATTTTTGCAATCTTTCACTATTGTTCTTCCCCTTGTATTATGTCTATTGGCCCGTTCGTTATCTCACTTGTTATACCACTAATGATATTTAACTGATTTTGTTTCATAACGTAGTTATTTCACAAGACTCACTTATATTTTTTCAGAAATTTTTTGCAAATAAAATCATCTTTGTAACTTATTTCATACTAGGCTTATACAACAAAGAGGTACAATATTATTGTATCCGTATTTTTTGATATATTTGTTTAAACTAATAATTTTTTTATACCTGTTTTTTGTAATTNNTTAATAAATATTTTTATTTATTTATTTTTTTATTTATATTTTTGGCTACTAAGTATGTTTATAATTGGCATAAATTTTGCTATTGGAGTCTCTGAAATAGCAATACAATTTTACCTAACACCTAATGAAAATTTTATTGAATTTACAAAGTGGTATCTTAGCTTGATCTGACTTTAAAATATATTATTTAAAATTCCATGTGGCCCAACATATTTTGAGATTGTAGATCAATGTTATTCATGTTATTCTTTGAGCAATCGTCACGTGCTTACGAAAGAAAACACCACAAATATTTTTTTTTATGAAAGAGGGTGGCAAACGAGCAGGCGGGACACGTGATGTAAAGTGATAATCGCCGTTTATAGACACCTGCAACACCCGGGGGGTCACAGAAGCGTTGCCGGCTTACGGATTTATATCCTCTTTTCCTGAAGGTTCCGATGGCGCATTGGTCCGTAAATACCGCTGCAGGCAGTTTGTTACACAGTGTGGTTGTACGTCTTAAAGTTTCTTTTAAAACGTACTGTAGTCGATCGCCATTCGTCCAGACGGAATGAATGAAACTATAAAACATCTTAAAACACTTGCTTACATACTCTTTTACTTTCAGATAATACTGTTACCGCTAGATGGCAGAACGCAGGATCATTATATTGAAGCAGTTTTATTTATTTCACAATGTTATCCATAGATGGCAGTCTTCTTATAAAGTCAATTGTAACATACCGTCAAGCATCATAAATACGTGAGTACCATAGAGATAGTATATACAAATAGTGATTACATTTTACCTCATGAATAAAATAATGAAAAGTGATGTACACTTGAGTATAAAAGTAATTAAATATATTTTGGCTCTGTCTACCCTGTAAGGGATAAACTGTAACTGAATATTTTGTGATTAAAACCGTGGAATTACCGTGTGACATGTGATTTTATAGTATCTACACTAAACTATAAACAATGACCTATTTCATCCTGGTCTTCGGTGATGGAAATCAAGAAAAAAAATTGACTATGATAATATTGTTGACGTCAAATGGTAAGCATGAAATGGCAAAGGTAAGGCAGATCTTTCTTTATCTTATAGTAAAATGTATCGTCATTTATTTAAATCATTTTCCTATTATTTCATAAGATCGTCGGCAATCCAAAAACTAACAATTATTACCTTATATACCAGGCTGATTTGAAAAATTTATTATATAGAATAGAGAAAGGTTTTACCCGATATACCAACAAAAACTTCCAAGACAATAAAGCCGCCGTACAATTTTAAAAAAGAAAATACAATTATACATATTTTTACTGACGAATCCTTGACAAATCATATAAATTGAGTTAGTTAGCCCGAAACTCAGTTCTAGACTAGACGAACGGTAGTTCTTCTCTTGAGAGAGATGTGCCCTTTGAATTTTACTTACAAATACAAATCTTACAAGCGTTTTCCCAGTTTCATCTACAGCAGTGACGCGTCATAGTCCTTTATTTAGACTTGGAGATTTAGTAAGGTTACTGGTTTTTAAACTGAGATACTACCATCCGACCTCTGCAGCCCAAAGGGTAAACTAGAACCAACCCAAAGAGAGGTAACTCTAAGATAGCATAAGATTAAAAAGAAGTTACGTAAATACAAATTAATAATTGAATAAATAATTGGGATATTAAAAGATTTTATTTTCTCGTTATTTACGTCACCTTTTACGAAATGTTTGCCAAATACATAGTTAATAGGAAATCGGATATAAATTATAAATTTCTTTTTAACCTAGAGACACAGTTTAAATTGGTAATATTGTGGGTTTGGTCAATAATTCAGTTATTATGCAATAGTTACATATGTATGATACTTATACTGTGATGATTTCTGAATAAATTTAGCGTTTATATTGCTTTGTGGAAAATTTCTTATGTCACCAACTTTTACAACTACACGTGCAAGAACAACAAATACAGATGCTGTATTACGTCTCTTTTCTTTACGAGGTAGACAGAGCGAAAAGCCACAGGACTCGAAGGTCACGCTTGCTTGAATGGTGGATTTATACGTGGAATGGAGGATATAGTGGCGGGTTGCCAGTTTATAGACTATGTGAAAAATATTTTATTTTAAGCCTTTTCCCTAGATTAATCTTTTACAATTTGCGCGGGAAACGAAGTAGCTGGCACATTTTACATTTTAATATTGCTACCAGAACAGCATGGAAGAAAACTAAGGCATAAATATGAGAGATCTTGAAACTATAAGATTGTAAGACCATGTATTTATGGAATTGAACAACTGACAATTTTTCGTAGTATTTTTTTGATAAGTGGTAACAGAATCTGGTTCAACCTATCTCTGCAATGATTAATGTATGCAAACGTCTTTTATTATTTTGTAATTTACTATTACAATAAAATCTTTCCCTCCAAATCTAATAATAACAAGTGATATTTTTCTAGATAATTCCTCATAATGATTTATTGATTCTTTAATATTTTTAGACCAGTCTTGGAAAACTGCTCACTCCACTAATATGTATAAAAACCAAAGATCATTTAAATATAAACACCATCCCATTTCTCTTACATAAAAACAAATAGTAATAAAATACTTATGAAGTAATAAGGACAACAACATTTGTATCTACTGATTTATTTACAGGATAATAAACGTTAAAGCTAGCGTGAGGTATCAAACGATATTTTAATTATTACCTATATACACGTACATACATCTAATGACTATCAATATTTACACGTCTACTATTTGGCACAATCACGACACGTTCCTGCTGTGTTTACCAACAGCAACTCTTCTTTTTGTAATGGGTGACGTGCTTGATGATGTGGAGAGGGTACGGCTTCCAGACGGCGTATGGGACGTGCACGTGTTTCTCTATCGGAACGTGGATCTTCTTGATCACTTCATAAGGCTTGTCTACAGGGACTGGCACTTTCCTGATCACTTCCACTGGAACGTGCTTCACAACCTCAACGGGCACAGGTCTCTCGACTTCGACGTGTTCAGTCTTGTACACAGGGTATGGCACGTGTTTTACGACATCGACGTGCACGGGGTACGGCTGCGGTACAGGTACCTTAACTTCTTGTCGGACGGGAACTGGCACTGGTTGAGGTACAGCTACTTGCACGTGACGGGTCACCTCAACGGGAATCCGACGGACAATATTCTGGACGACGGATTGCAGTTCGTATCTCGAAGCTGTGGCGACAGGACGGCCAACAGTGACTGTGGTTCCGATAACGCGTGGTGCTCCTGAGGTCGCTGCAGATAAACCACCTTGGAATGTTGGAGCGTACGAGCCAAGACCTGAACCAGGACCGGACCCACCCGGACCGCCAATACTGGTAGGCAAATTGAGGGAACCTTCTGTGTATCCTGGTCCACTTGACAACGCAGAAGGATAGGGTGTGTCAACATGTGTGTGGCTTACAACAGGAGCGGATGATACTATAGGGCCGTGGTCATGATGGTGGTGATCATCAATCAATCCACCGTCAGCTACTCCATGCGAATGCGAATCTATATGTGTATCTAAGTTTAAAGACCCCGTAATTGGGGGAGGTCCGTAAGACGTCAAAGGGGCTCCGTAAGATGTCGAAGGGGCTCCGTAAGTCGTCGAAGGGGCTCCGTAAGATGTCGAAGGGGCTCCGTAAGTGGCTGAAGGGGCACTCAGTGCTGAGGACACGTACGAGTCGTCGTGATGATGCCCAGTCAATACTCCTGCATTGACAGTGTACACTAGTGCCGTTGCGAAAAGTAACCTAAGCTGTAACAAATAAAGATAATTTTAAATTGATGTGGGAGTTGTTCTATTTATATTTTCATGTCAACTTTATTGAACTTACAAAGAACGCCATGGCTTTTAGCTAAACGCCTTTAAGCCAGCCAAAAAACGTACTTGTTGACCCTTCCGAGTTTGGGTGGTTTGTGAATTGATAACGTTACGTCGCCAAGTATTTATACCAAGTCAAAGTTGTTCTTTCGATACGACGCGCATATGAATAAATTATCATTATTATAACGGATGTGTTTGTGTTCCGAGGCATCTGCCAAGATATGTTAATTTGTGGTCCAGATACGATGTTTCCGACGATTATGTAAGCCGTGATTTCATTATGGTTGGGGACAGACAACTGGTCGACAGATCTTTATGGAGTCACTCACACTTTTACAAATTACTTGATTTATAATTTACTTCTGAATGAAATTAACTTTATTACGTGTCCTATATTTTAAGAGCTCAAATGAAATTTTAAAATATAATATTTGTGGTTTTTAAAGGCATATTTAACTGCAAGAAATAGATGAATTTTGTAAAATTTTATATTTTTTTATTTTATTTTTGTATTTTATTAAACGCCTTTTTTCCATATTATATTTCATCAATTATGAGGTATTTGCAAGATTCTCATAAATTGATTTTGTATTCTTGGTCGGTCTCTGCTTAAAGCTAGGAATAGTTTAGACAATAAGTACTTAAACTATCAACTGCCATGCTCCGTCCGGTGTGTTGGAGAGCCAGAGGCCCATCTTTTAAAGGGCGGCAACGCTTCTGTGACCCGCGGGTGTTGCAGTTGCCTATGGGCAGCGGTGATAACTTAACATCACGTGACTCGCATGCTCATTGCCTCTTACATTTAAAAAAAATATATGGCAAAGATATGACCAACAAACCTAATTAATGTACCTTATTGGACCACACACTCATAAATTATTTAAGCAGGTTCTATAAACCCCATAACGACATATCCGAAAAAAGCAATAAAAATTTGAATAACGTTTTGCAAGATGATTGGTGACTATGTCTTGGGCACCACAACCACAGGTTGCATCACTTATCCCTTTACCGATTTATAAAAGTCAATGTATCGATTTCATGGGAATTTATATGATAATGTGTTTATAAACGAGTTAGCTAACAGAGGCTTGCCTTCCGGTCTACAAATTATGCAAATTTATACTGATCCTGTTCGTGAATCTAGGTTATTGTGATAGCCAAGCTGTTCAAATTTATTAATAGTGAATTTTTTTTTTCATTTATTTTGGCATAAACAGTCATAAAAAAAAACATATCACAACCAAAAAGTATTATATATAACAGACCAAACAATGCCGAATATAAATTGAGTAAGCATACTATATCATATGTACAATACTGTATAACTTATATATAATACCATACGCTATACATATAATAAACTAGAAAACGTGCGAGTTAACAAATTACGCGTTATGAAGTTGAGCACAATTGAATAACGGGTTTTGATTTTTACATAAGAAATCAAAGGCAACAAGAAAAAAAAAAGTGAAACAAATACATTTAAAAACAAAAAATGTTAACAATTCTTATAAGAAATAAATTTAGCACGAATTTTATTTTTAGTAGATACTAGAGAATTAGAAAAAATATCAGTATGTGAAAAAATTTTGTTATAATTTACTGGAAATAAATGACATGGATTCTTTTGTTTTTTATAATAATTTAGTTGACTTTCTCCAGGTTCAAGTGATTAAGACATGCGCTTTGCAATCCGGTGTTTATGGATTCCAACAGAAAGTTATTATATATAGTACATTTATACAACAATGAATGTGAATTATAATTTTTGTATAAATCACATTTATTGCTGTTGTGGGGAGACCACTTAAATTTAATTATATTTATTTGTTGTTGAAGCAGTAATAGATCATCGTCTGTGAAAATTTCAATTCTCTATCTTTCACTGTTTATGAGATCAGCCTGATGACAAACAGACAGACAGCGAAGACTAATAATGATTGTCGTCACTAATTTACTTAAAAATAATTCTACCACTAATTCCAAAGTGCAAATGGATAAGAAGTGGCGGAACAAATTCCATTGTAGCATTTTCTTCAGAGACGTCAATTTACAAACGATATAACCTTGTCTAACACTATAATGAGTGAACAAATATATATTGTAAAAGTTAATTAAGACAAAGGGCTTATTTTTATTTATATATTTTATCCAAATATTTTATACTTACTACAATATACAGCGAATATCAGGAGATGTTTTTCATAGTCTAAATGGACTAAGTAGCAATTTGGCAGCATATCTCAATATTCCACCAATAAGCTCAGGCTTTTGAGTGACACGACTTTTGGCTCTGTCCACGTCGTTAGGGATCGAGATGTGAATTATCTGTACCAATATAACAGTACAGTAAAGAACTAAATATAATGAGTAAGTTTTACCTTCAGACTCAGAGGTTTGTATCGGGTTGCGTAGGATTCGAACCTACACCTTTCAGAGAAAAGGCAATTGACAATCATTTAGATCATCGCTTATGGCTTGATTCAATACACGATATATGCAATAAGGAATCCTTTGTTCTTGTAACAAAACTTCTACATATTTAATTTATATCATCATTGATTGGTGTTAAAAATAATTTTGCTTCAATCAAAGGTAATCATAAAATTCATTATTGAAAATTAATTTAATGAATTAAAATTGTATTGTCACTTTACACACATTCTAAGCAAAGAACCGGAAGTTTAATGCAAAGTAGAACAAAATTTCTGACATGAAAGTTTAAAATAGTAGTTTGTTTATCTTTCAATTTAATGCTTGAAGAAAATATATTGAATTGGACGTTGAATAAGAAGAACAGTATCTTATGCATGTATTGTAAGGTATTCAAATAAATTTATTAAAAAAAAAATTCAGCTAATTGATGAACTTTTTTTTTTTATCGAGTGTTTATTTTATTTTTATTTTTTTATGGCAGAGGGAGGCAAACGAGCAGGCGGGTCACGTCATCGTTTATACTCTCTATATGATACATTTAGTACTATATTTATTTCTTCACATATTAAGGATTGCCAAGAATTTTTTCTGTAACTTTAAAACTGATGGGTCTAACAGTGATGTGTAAAATAAAATAAGTTATTCTTTGGATATTCGTTTTTTAATAAAGTAACACTACATTACTATTTACAAAACGATATTTTATAATACCTAACTTAATGACTTAGTATACACCCTAGATTGCAGCCTCGCGATGAGCTAGATATTTACAAACGATGGGACGAATAATAATATTCCCGGCGCCATCTTGGTTTTACCAGCCGTGTCCATGGCTGCCGTGCCAGCCGTGGCTGTGGTGTGCATGTGCCTTATGGTGGACGGTCTTCACGTGAGGCACAGGATATGACTTTACTACAGGCACTGGAACCTTGACCAGCTTCACGACTGGGACTTCTACAACCTTTTCAACGGGCACTGGATGCTCAACATGTACGTGGACGACCTTTTCAACTGGTATTTTCACTATTTTCTCTACCGGGTAAGGCACTGGCTTGTCTACTTTCACGTGCTGGATTTTAACGACTGGCACTGGTACATTTCTCACTACTGGTACTTGCACGGGGTAAGGCTGAGGCACTGGCACTTGAACCGGTTGAGGTACTGGCACGGGTACCGGTTGTGGCACTCTGTGTGTAACTTGTCTATAAACGTTGTAGCGCTCTTCACGGACTCGGTATCGCGTTGGAGCTCCGTTGCCGTTAGCAAGACCGTGGATTTCATTAATGACTGGAGCTTTTGGTCCTGGCGGGGGAGCTTCACCACCTGGAGCGGCAATACCAGCAGCACCAATTGCTCCAGCTGCCCCGAGCCCTGAGCCAGGTAAAGGTGCGGCTAATCCTCCAATAGCCGCTCCGCCTAAAGATCCGCCCCCAATAGCTCCTCCTATAGCACCTCCTCCAATAGATCCTCCCAATAAAGCTCCTCCGCCAACAGCCCCTCCGGCTACAATTCCACCAGCTAAAGCACCTCCGGCATATCCAGTTCCTCCCAGACCTGTTCCTAGCGCTGATCCCGCTACAGAGTGGCTATCCAGCGCTGAGTCAGCAATACCATGTGAGGCAGCTCCTCCTATGAAACCAGCGCCGCTGAACGTGGCTGAGGGAAGTGATCCAGCAGGGAAGCTGCTGGGTAAGTAACTAGAGTAAGAACTTGGTGAGCTGAAACTGGACAGAGGCGATGACAGGCCGGGCGTGTGGTGTTCTACGTGGTCTACATGGTCATGATGTTCGATCAGGTCATGATGGTGACTTCCGTGGTAACTTCCGTAGTGACTTCCGTGGTGGTCCCCGTGCAAGATTCCCCCGTAACTGCTGCTCACTAGGACGGCTAAGATCGCCAGATTTTTCTGAAAGTAAAGCATGTCGGTCAGAACTTCATAATTATATTATTTTGTGACAAATCACGTTTCTGTTTTTAAGACAGTAAACCTTGATAGGAATTTATTTTTGCTCATTTTTATTTGAAGTGTCATCGATACTTACAAAAGCAGCCATATTGATTAGCTAATCGCTGGCCACCGCGACAACTTGTTTGTCCTACGACAAGCCTCGCTTGTTTGTGTCGTATCAAATATTTTCTTCATATTTATATCGGTGTCATCTGCATCTCATTCAAACCGATCGGTCGCCGACTGGTTTCCATCATCTATCTCGCTTTAACGGAAATGTGCGCGTAAATTAATTCAGTAAGTTACTTAATTCTTAAGGAATATGGGCGCATCAATATTGTAACGATTTCTTAATAAGTTGCGCTCCATATGGAAATCAGAAAAGAAAATGGTTTTTATATTTGACTACAAACTACAATAGAGGATCGAAAATTATATATTTTAGTTATAAAAAAATCAGTTTCATGATAATTGTATTTAATTTATTATACTAGCGATCCGTTCTCTGCATACTGAGTGTGCACATTTAAAATATCTAAAAATACCTATAAATCTATACATATAATAAAATTGTAACTGAGTTGTGTCTGTACATGGGCGATATTTAAGAAAAAATATATAGGGGCTCTTAACAGGGCCCATAGAAGCCAAAACGTATGCTTTTAGAATTTTGATCTGTCTGTCCGTCTGTCTGTAGGTTTGTACGCGCATCACACAAAAACTACCAAACGGATCTGGATGAAATTTGGCACAGCTATGGACTATGACTTAGAATAAAAGATAGGTTACTTTTTATCCCGGAAATAATCTGTCACAAAACTTAATGTGGCCGAACAAATTCAACGCGAGCGAAGCTGCGGGCAAAGGGTAATTATAAATATAAATGCTACAAGGTAATGAGTAGAGTCTGAAAGTGTAAAGGGAATAACGCTGTTTTAAATTGTAAAGAATGACAAGAAAAATCTTATAAAATGTTATCAAACATAATAAATCAACCAATCAGTCTGAATATTTTATCCTATTTATAGTAAATGTTTAAATCGAAATTGAGATTATTATTATTATTTATTATAATTAACTATCGGGAAAGATTGGTCCAACAGAAAGATTTATAAGTCGATCCAATCGCATTAGAAGTATGGTGTAGCTGTGCGCATGCGCAGAAAGCATAACGCACGCAATAGATCTTACAGAGAACATTTATTACACGGACAATAACATTAGATCAATTCAGGACTATAATTAACGAAATCAAGATTGAATGACTGACAGTAATCTCGTTTTAAATAGAAGACCAAAGTCTTTATACCTAATAAAGTTAATGTTTACTTATAGAAATATATGTACACTAAATCATCAAGAGTCCACGTGAACACATAAAAAAGTATCATTAAAATCCATTTTCATGACTATTATTATATAATTACTAAATTAATATCGACAAATCTATACATATAATAAAATTGTAACTAAGTTATGTACATATGTCTGTACATGGGAGATATTTAAGAAAAAAAAAATTTGGG
>JADGIL010017757.1:409-11951 GCA_020352625.1 Cactoblastis cactorum
ACTCATTAAAAAGTTCGCGATCGTTTTCTACATCCTACATATGTTATGGAGTTACAAAGGGACTTTAAAAAAGTGCCAATTCGTAAATTGCAGTTGGCAAAGTATTTTTTTTTTATGTAAGAGGGAGGCAAACGAGCAGGCAGGTCACGTGATATTAAGTGATCACCGCCGCCCATAGACAACTGCAACACCCGCGGGGTCACAGAAGCGTTGTCGGCCTATAAAAATCCTCCCCAATTGGGCCTCCGGTTCTCTCACTCACCGGATGGAGCATGACGGCTGATAGCCGCCATTCAGGCGTCGGTCGGTGGGAGTGTTGATTACTTATAAATAAATTGTATATTGGATTGACCACGTGATAGTTATTCATTTAGTGGTTCATTTCCGCTATTATCATTTAGTTTATGTTCCAGGCGATTTGCTGATAGTAATGTTACTTCGATTAAACACAAGTCATATGTAACATTTTTATTTTTAGGGTTACGGCGCAAATTTGGGCCTTGTCTTCTTAGTAGCTCAAAATAAACAAGATTTAGACTATCTCTGTAAAGGCCCAGTGCAAGGTGTAAAGGTATTTATGTACAAAATCCTGTCCACAAAATTTTTTTATCAGACAGGATTTTGTATCAATCTTTATTATTTGTACTACCAAGCAAGGCAGCAAATGCTAATGACTGACTAAAAGGGGAAAACAAACTTTCTATATATTTTAAATAATTGCAAACGGGACAAATTGGTAGATACAACGATGTCTCGTAGGTTGGTCTGTCCCGCCTGCCTTATTTTAATAATTATTTTTATTTTAGACCTTTTAGTATGAAAAGTGCAAAACAAAATTTCATCTTCACTTTATGAGGTCATAAATTCGCCATTTTTTATGTACTGTCATTACGAATCCAATGATAACTCATATGTTTAAATTCTTCAAGCCGTTTAGGCCCTAGAATGGAACATAGAAATCTACATACGTACATTCATACGCCTGAAAAACATAACATGGAAAGTTGTCACCAAAGTGTATGGATACCTGCAACACCATACAGGATTTCTTAAGGCACAATAAACAAGATCGATGAATTGTGCTCACAGAACTCGACAATTCAAAAATAAAGTTTAAAAAAGGTAATTAAATTAAAGGTTCACTTACACAATCCTGCGGAGTTTCCAAGGATGTCCGAGCAGTACTTTCGAACATCTCTCAACAAAGAATCAGTGGTGAGCATCAAACCGCAAATGATAACAACAGCCGAAGCGTTACGATCTTATTCTCCCGAAAGGTAAAATATAATTTTATTTATAAAAATTAATTAAGTATTAATTAAGTAAATTAAATATAATAATATATTTTCTAAATATTTGATCTGGGTTTTCGAATGAATTAATGAAGAAGCTAAGTTGATTCTTGTCCTCAGTTGTCCGCGTGAAAGTTGAGCTTTTCAAATATTGAATAACAGTCCTCAAACGGCGGAACGACGTTGGGGTGGTTTTCATAGAATAGAGTCGATTACAATAAACTAAGTAGAATGAAAATTTTTCGAGCTCGGGGTACAGGAATAATTTGATGTTATACTTATTTAGTCAGTAGTTAATAATCTTCATATATTATTGACTTCTTAAGAATATTAACCGATTTCTAGGCGACAGTGTTATTTCCCAGATGAGCGATATCTTCATTATTTCAAAGCGTATACGCAATCCAACTGTGAATTTGAATGTCTAACCAATCATACATATGAACTGTGTGGATGCGTCCATATCGGGATGCCACGTAAGCCCATTTTAATAACGATTTTATTTAGGTTTCTATTTTTTAAAAGAACACTATATAACAAATACACACTTCTCATCCATGACTTGTATGAGTTTTTTAAGTAATCGTTTTCTAAGCAATGATCGTTCCTGAAAGCTATATTTTTTGTGTCTGGATTAAAATACATATTTTGAAATATTAACATGAAAAAGTATTCATTTTTAAAATTATTAGTGGCCTGTTACTTTGCTTTTGCTGAATGCCAATAATATTTTCTTATATCTTACAATCCTTGATACTATATACCAACAGGTGGCCCTGAAATGAAGGTTTGCAACACTGGTAAAGTTGAATGTATGGATGAAGCTCGAAGTAAGTATTATGATTATTACTATTTTCGTAATATACGCTACCGTTATAAAATTTTTGAATTATCTACAGCATAAAACATGACAAACTGGTCTATTATACTTTGCTCGTTTGACAATTTCGAATTAAAATATTAAAGAATAAAACAAACTCAATAAAACTGAAATTAATAAGTCTCAATAGGACTATATAGGACATCTAAATCTATTATCTTATATGATCTTTTTAAGATAAATTTATGGATCAGGAACTGGAAGCAGTTTTAAAACAAGGACAATTTTGCAACTGTCTCCCATCCTGCACTTCTATAAGTTATGAATCGGAGATTTCCCAGGCAGATTTTAATTTGAAAGCTCTGTACGAAGCGTACAGGATAAGTTCGGATGATGGCGTAAATACAGAGTAAGAAATGTTTAATAAAATAAACCTGTCTGTTAGATTTAATAAGATGATTGGAATATTAAATAATCGTACATAGTTTGCGTAAAGAAGAAGTTTATTTATCCCAGCAGAAATAAAAAATTTCAAAATATTTATAAATTGATATACCTATGTTTAATAACAAAAATCTTAATTTCTAATCAAAGTCAAAGTATTTTTATTAGAAATAATAATTAAAGATAATTTTCAGGTCACTTATGACCCGTGTAAAGGTGTTTTTCAAATCCGCACAGTTCATAGCATCTCAACGGAGAGAGTTGTATGGAACGATAGATTTTATGGCTGACTGTGGAGGAATTATTGGTTTATTCATGGGCATATCTCTGCTGGAACTAATCAAGTTTGTCTATATAATGACATCAAGGTAAGTAAACTATAAAGGTATGTTTACATATGTATTTTTTACAGAATTACGATGTTTATGTAAGGCGAAGTAAGTGAAAGGAATGTGATCAAGGTAAGGTAATTGATATCATTAATTAGTTATTGCATCTACATGTTTCTTTTAGATGATGTTATTACAATAGCAATAAAGGAACTGAACAAAAAAGATGGATTCCTAAATTCAAAAATGGTCTGTTATGGAGAAAAGTTTTATTTGCTCACCAATTTATAAACATGTGTGAATATATTTTTATTCTTTAACAAATATTGAGTAGTAAGTAATTAATTATAATTGAGTATCTTAGGAGACATAATATACTTATATATATAAGATATTTGAATACATTTTCCACAAGAATTACTTTATCATTCAAATTTGTTTTTGTTTAATAAGTTTTACGAGTATCCTAAGGTTGGTTATGGTTTATCTTTTGGGTTTGGTATCAGACGGTAGTTAAATAATAAATATATATAGGGACACCAAAATAAAACAGATTAAGTTAGTCCCAAAGTAAATTCAAGACTTGTGTTATGGGATACTAACTCAATGACACTATATTTTATAACAAATAAATAGTATATGGATAGATAAACGTCCAAAACACAGGCCAATCAGAAAATTACTATTTTCTATCATGACTTAACCGGGGATTGAACCCGGAAGCTCCTGATTAGCGAATCGGGCTGTTAACCATTACACCACGGAGGATGTCAAAATCAAAGTAGCTCTGTGAAAAACTAAATCCCGCCAAATCGCCTAGTTTAAATACTGGACCCCAGCCTGATATGTAATCATGCAACTGGAAATAAACTCGTAATGAAAATGATGTGATGGTTATCCGTTTAAAGTATGATTAATTTTAATTTTTTTTTTCACAGAATTTACGATGTTTATCTAGGGCGAAGTAAATGGAAGGAATGTCATCATTACGAAGTAGTAGCAAGTAGCAGCACAACATTAAACTAAGATGAAGCGATTAAGTACATTTATATTACTTGATTATATTATGAATATTCCAAATAATTTTTCCAAAGAATCACTAAAATTATATAGTTTTAAATAAAAAAATTATCGTTACAAATGGTTTTGTCTAAATATTTAAAATATTAATGCATACCTATAACTAATATTATTCAAATCTACTTTATTTATGCAGTGGTGTCTTTTAACTCAAGACTTGATAGTTCATCTGTTTCCATTTTAATACCTCGCTTTCGTTGATATACCACGCAACAAAGTCTGTAAAAAATAAATTCAAGTGTTAAATGTCTATCCAAGTCAATATGATTATGAGGACATCGAGACTAATGAACTGCAAGTTTATTTGTTGATCAGGAATACATGCCACTGATTAGTTAGCCCCAACCGTCAAGACTTGAGTTATAGTATACTAACTCAACAATATTATATTTTAATTTTATTTTAATACCCAGCCCAATCAGAAAAAGATAATTTTCCATCATGACCTTACCGGGAATCGAACCCGGGACCTCCTGGGAAACAGTCAGTCACATTAATAATTACACCACGTAGGTCGTCCAAAAAATCTTGAAATAACTTGACAGGTGTACCTCAAAGTAATAAAGTAGAGAATTTCAGCCAAGCTCAGGAATGAGAAACCCATGAAGAGACCGAGCAAACCGCCGCAGCTGGCGAGGAAGTCCGTCAAGCTGTACAACTCCGAGCGCCGGTACTGGATGAACTGCGGTGCCTTGAAGAACACCAGCAGCCGCGTCATCAGAAAACTGAAACGACATTTATACAAAATCTTGCAACCGTTCCGTGGTTACTCCCACACTGAGCCTGTTCCCATGGGAATTACGGATAAAAGTAGTGTATATAGCCTACCTCAAAAAAAACTAGATAGATAGGCCACACCTAAAGAAAACCCCTTCCAACTGATGCGTCACACGATTTGTTTAGCATTTGTTATTTTCTAATTTACCACCCAAACTTATCCTTCAATTAAAAATTCATTTATTTCAATTACATAGCTGTCTTTAGGTCACCGTCTTACATAAATTTCAACACAATTGTTTGAAAAGTTTCGTAGATATGTCAGATTACTGTGTATTGCTGTGTTGTTACTGTGTCAGACTATTGTGTGTATATTAATGATCTGTGTGTCAAGCAAACAGACTGTTTAGGGAAATATCTATGTACGTCATGATACCGAACTCTCTCCGCCAGGTTTCTTCGCATAGGACAGTTTGTTTTTTGTGACCTTCAAAGGCAATACCTTAATTAAGCTATAGAGCACTTCGGAACGACCACTGCTAATAAAAAATACCGAAAGAAACAAACACAAGCAGTGTTGGTCCATTATTATGCCAAAAAGGCATGATTTTCTTATTTCTATATACAATCCAAAAAAGTTGTATTGCAAACTACACTATAATCTGTTACTTTTCATTGATTTGATCTTCCGGTGTAATTTTGTAGGCCTGACAATACTTCTTGAAATCATAATCAGCTTGCGAAGTCTCAGACTCATAGGTTAGCGTGCTGCACCCGGGCAAGCAGTTGCAGCTAGCGGCGGAATGCTCGGCTTCCGATATATTTTCTTCTAGCAAGCCTTTTTCCAACTCTTTTTTAAGGCCTACCACCGAAAATTCAGCTGTGAATAAAAAATTAAGATGTAATCAAGAGATGTAATACAATTTTTAATTACCAGTAGCGTATCGAATTCGCTTATTTTTCTTGGTATTAAGTACCCGAGTATCAAAGCAAACAAAAGCCCTTATCATATTATAAAGCCGCGAATCTGAGATCTGCATGCTTATTACTTACATCTAGCCAAATTTATGCAGTCGACTTTGGCTGTATTGCAGACACGCATGCTAGAGTTACCTGAAAAAGATTATCGTTTACATAACCATCACAAAAACTGATGGTACTGGTACTGATATTTTTCTCACATTACAGTCATATTGGCATTGCCTTGGTATCCCTTTTCATGAAAATGTTATTGATGGGATTTCATTTTTTTTTGTAAGTTGCTCATTACAATTATTTGTATTTTTTAGTGAAGTACTTATTTGACTGTTTTTTGTAAGTATACTCATATTAGCTTACATACTGAATTTTAACTTTCTAGGATTTAAGGAAGTACTCTAAGAATTTGAATCACAATCAATGAGTGGGTCTGCGAAGAAATCAGCAGTTTTCAGTATCAAAAAAATCTATGGTATAAAAGCTATAAAATTACTATTTTTTTTTATCTAGTAAGTATAATCCGAACCCATAGATCATATACTAATGATCTAAGTTGAAACCCAATTTATGAGGATTCTAAAAAACGACGAAGCCTTCGAAAAATGTACCTTTTCGTTTCGCTTGGTCCGTCTTGACGGGGCACTTCTATATCCTCAAATATAAGCTCCATATTACCTTGTTTTTATGTGCGAAAAATCAAAAACAACTACTGCAATTAAAACTCAAAAGGATTTTACAATATGTACTTTTAAAAAAAATTGTGTAATGATAAATAAATCTATGTAATTATCATTTTTATTTACATATGTGTTAAATATTAACAACAAAAAGTAAAGTTGAAGATCTACAACCTACAACCCTAATATATCTTAATAAATATTTTGATTTTAATTTTGTTTCTTACGAGGCATTCCAATGTGAACACACCCGCATCTGGAGTATGTGTAATTGGCCAAACATTCCAGCTCGCAGTTTGTTTGAGTGTACACTTTGAAGTAATGCAGATACCTTTCATGTGAGAAGTAGCACTGTCGTCTGAAAACAAAATAAAAAAACGGAACTCGTAAAAATAACTAGCTAACTCGCAGCGACGGGCTCACAATTTTTCCCCAAAAAAAAAAAACTCGAACAGTCTTCTTTGTAAAATTGATATTACACAACTATGTATGTAGCTAAGTTGAACTCCACACCTATATAATATATACTTTATACCTATGTAGAAAATACTTTTTTTACACGATTTTAACAAAAATTTCAAAAATTAAATAATATTAATATATTATTAGTTATCTAAAACACATTATTGACTAAATACAACACTAAAAAGTTAAAGTTTTGTATTACATGAGTGGCTTTTGTTTGATCTCAACCAATTTTGACTAATATATATAAAAACTGCTCACCTCTCAGGATTATACTCCCGCAGCGCCTCCGCAGTAGTTACCATTATGGGAGTAACAGTAATAATAAGTTCTTGGTTCAAAGGCACACGAAAATAAACATCATTCAGCCTAGGCATCTCTGCTGGATTATGAACCAAGATCTAAGAACAAGAAATATAGGAAAGTAAAGCGGTCAAGCGCAAATATGACTTGCGCACCGAGGATTTTTGTCTCTCAAATACAAACCTGTGGTTTTAAAGAAACCTGACTTTTTTGCTTTGCTATTTTACCATTATACGGAACCCGCAATCCGCAAGTCCGACACGCATTTGGCCGGTCATTTTCCTTTTAAGGCACATTTTAAAAAGACTGTCATAAATTTCTTTAACGAGTTGTGGCCGACGTTTATGTTAAAGAATTTTTTCCTCAAAAACGGGACATTGTTTAGAGCTAACGTGACAGCTCTAAATAATGTCCCTTTCCATACTTTACGATAATAATTTAAAAACTGATTTGTTCTTTTCATAATATAAAAGTCATAAAGGCAAAGAAATTGTAAGTTTAAACAAGTTAATATGACTACTTAGCTACCTTAAAGCTTTGCAGAGAACTTCTACAAAGATAATCTAAATCTTCAGAAGCCGTTTGCATTACGAAAGCCACTCCAAATTTAGCAGTACTTCCCTGAAACCAAAACAATTTTTAAATCGATCAAAATTTCTTTATGAAAAAATTAACTGCTGTATTAGTTAACAAAACAATTTCTTAAATAGGTATATGGACTTACCTACTATATTATTAATAGAAAATATTTTTATTGTACATACATTATACATTCTACCGAGTGGGATTCGAATCTACACTCGGATTACAATACTATCGACTTTGACCATTGGACTCAAGGAGGTAGACTCAAAATTCCATTCTTACTTCTCATTTACCCTGTTTCAGGGTCTGTCAGTCAGTCAAAATACAGTTTGACAGATAAACTACAGTTTATTCGGCGTTATATATGACTTACTTACAGCACCTCTAAATGGATAAGTGTTTAAAGGTGCCTCTGATGAGTAACCATCTTCCAAGGTCCAGAAAGATTTTCTATCATGATCTATATAACTATAATCATTATGTAAACTGAAACAAAAATTATACTTTTATGACACTTTGCGCTGTTTCAAATTTATTTTTGTAAACCAGAGTAAGATTTACAGATCTACATTTAATATTTTAGAACAATTTTCACCCTAAAAAAATACAACATAAGTAACATTTCGGTTCGCTAATCAGGAGGTCCCGGATTAGATTCTCGGTCGGGTCAGATGGAAAATTATCTTCCCTGTTTCTTGAATATTTATCTATTTAACTCTAGATCTTACTAAATCTGTGTGATTTGTCGCTAATATATACTTACTTGTATTTATTTATTTTTCAATTACATAATTTTTGTGTTGACTCTTAATTACAAATCATACAATTTAAAAGTAATGCATCACCCCGACTTTTTATACAAATAAGCAGGCAAACGGCGACGGCATTCGGCCGACTTGATGAGGAGTGGTAAATGCAGTCTAACCAGTCGCCTACAAAATCATTTTTTTTTATCTAAATACTCTAAATTTTGTATCGTCATTGTGCTATTTCTTTAATAGGTCATTGGAGTAGCACAAAACCATAGACAGATACTTGAATCTATTTAACTTACTTCTCTGTTCTAAACATATCTTCAGAGCTCAAAATATTGAAACTAAAGCAGACTCCTTCATCAGTCAAAACGCGGGCGTTCATAGTTTCACAGCGTTCTGATCGTAGATCCATGATTTTACACCCAAAGAAAGTTGATGTTGCATTAGTTGTTACCTAAAAATAATGTATATTTTTTGTGCGAAAATCATAGAGCGAAAATGTATTTTTGTAAAGCCATCTCAAATTTTAAAAATAAGTTAATGTTCTATGATTGGTATCTTTTTGAAAAAATAATACCTACCACAATACACGCTGCTTCACATTATAAGACTTATGACTAAATACAAAAATGTATGCGGGTTTCTCCCATTTTTTAAAGTTTTGTACTATCAACTGCAAATAAAGTCACTCTATGCGGTACTCTCACGCATTTTATTATCACAGTGTTATTCGGGTTATATACTGCGATGATTGGGGTGATTTTGCAATACGCTAACGCAGGCTTATGTGCTAACAACATACAAACAAAAATTAAATAAAAACACTTACTTTTAATAAATTTGCGATAGTTTCACTAGCATCACTGTATTTCCTGCCGGAGGAAAATGCTAAGTTGCTATCGCAAATCAGAGTCAAATCTTCAGTCATATTCCGCCTGTACAAGATAGTTTTTATTTTACAAATTGTACATGGTCGTGGATATAAACCCACCCCATTATTTAAAAAACGTAGTTCAAGACAATTATTGTTACAGTGAATGAAGTACATATATTATTTGAATTTATAGACAAATAAATTAATTTTGTTTTTTAAAGTCTTATGATATTTTCACTTACTCTTCTTCGCTCATGTTAGCATGCTGAATTGTGTCATTGTAGCGATAATAATTCTCTGTAAAGTTAAAAATTGTTGCCCTCGACTTCGTTGCGAGGCAGATGGTTATCGCAGGATAAGGAATCTGTTGACATAAATAAGGGTGGAAACATACTTATGTGTCGTGGCGTGGCGTTGCAGATATTATATGTCTGTAACTTAAGAAATGCATGTAACTGATTGGCTTCTGGCGCGTCACGGTCACGACACACTACGATATAATTGACAACATTTCATTTTTTTCACCTATAATTTTTTTGATGTTATATGAAACTAGAAACAAAAATAAGGTAAGTATACATATTTTTTATTTTTCAAAATATGTTAATTTTCATATTAAATTTTATTTTTTTATTCTGGCTCATTCTAAAAGGATGTAAGCGACTTGTGGCGTCACGAAAACGGTCTTATATGAAAAGAAACAGTGCCTGGTTTTGGAAAAAAATTAAACACTGACATCTGCAACTTGTTGTCACGTTAACACTTGTAATGTTTTTTTAAATATTATTTTACGGCTCTGAACCTCCTAGTCCTTACTAGCCAAAAGATATAAGTCAAGTGTGGACCGTAATAGTGACATCACAATGTATTTTCCGTTTTTACTTTCTCCAAAATAAATCGACTATAAATATATTATATTTTTTTGATAGAGGGAACGATAACCAAGAAATGGTATTATTTATTTTACGGGTTCTGAAAAATGAAATGTTTTGTGTTGTTTGTTATATAATTTGCGCCACAGACGTCGTTTAGTAGTAAAATATTAAAAGTGATTAATATTTATGTGGACTTATTGTTTATTCTAGCTGTGTAATGGAATTGTATGAAGGCGAATTTTATTTGTATACATTATCATAGGAAGAAGAAGAAAAATGATTATTACCTGCCAGGTAGGAGTAGTATTTTCAGCAAAGGTCACAATCACTGGAGAATGGGACCATTTTATGTAAGCCTTGAAAATCAATCCGGCACATATCACACAGCCACAAATGAACACGAAAAGCCAGAACACTCTATAACAAATTAATGTTTTTTTTTTCTTCTAGAATGAAAATCTTCTGGTTAAATAAATATAATAATAAATCAAAATAGCCACGTAGTTTCATAAGCAATTTATAGGTGCAATATATTTTTAAAATTTTAATAGGAACTATCGATATTTAATTTTGTGAATTTGTCTTTAACAAATAAAGGAATTATTTAAAAAAAAGACTTTACTTTTCCACATGAATCCTCTCCTTTTCACCAATATATCTTAAACCATGAAGGCTAGAATTGGTTGTGTACGATATAAAGTAGTCTACAAAAAAGTTGTGCTTCCTTTTATTTTGTTTCATGAATGAATGTCTTTTTGTATGGATGTCTTCCTTGTCGAAGTCGTTTTGTTGGTTCAAACATTTACCAAAACTTCTAGATCTAAAATTAATTTATTAGAAAATATATCACAAGCAATAAAAAAGGCAAGAAAAATTGATTATTATATGTAAATAATAAGGAATACAAAGGAATACATTTCTTACAACCAACTATATAAGTAAAAAAAACGAAGACTATAATTTTATTATAACTTACCGAGGGAGTTGCGACATTATGCCTATGAGTTCTACAAATGACTAAGTAAGTATTACACTAGTTGAAAATTTATTTACAAAATAAAATGTTGGCTTAGTTGATTAGATTAATAACGAGACTTAAGGGATTGAATAGCCTTGTCCGGTTTAATCATCAAATTAAAAATAACTAATATTTCATGACTAATCCCTAAGTTAGTAACTAAAAATAGTGTCTAACATTGAAAATATGTATGTACTAGCTTTTGCCCGCGGCTTTGCTCGCGTGGAATTTGGTATGCCACTTAGAACTATTCAAGACAAACAATCCTACGGTACATCATCTTTGTATAACTCCCAGGTTTAGGCAGCATACGCCAAGATAGCTCTCAGA
>JADGIL010017764.1:0-12082 GCA_020352625.1 Cactoblastis cactorum
ATAATAATAATAATCATTTATTCATATTCTTAAATGTTACAAATCAGACCAAAAATAATTATATATAAATAAGTCATGCATGCGATTGACTTTATAATTTGCATAACACAAGCCGAGTTTTACAATAATTAATTAACTTAAGTTATAATACGTACTCATATAGATGTGTATGTTCAGTATATAATTTTATAAAGTCTGACACACTAGTATCTAAACTAGGCCAAGCCTGTATCTTAGATACTAGGTCCTTCCTATTGCGTAACATCAGAGGCACCAACAAATAATCACATCATAACCATTACAACATACTTAATATCTAAAAAGGAAAATTTCTCTTGACAATGCATAGTAAGCTAGGTGACGTCATTCTAAATCCAACATGGCGGAACATTCAATATGGCGGACGAGTTATTTTTTAAAACACTTCTACAATATGAGTATCAAAAGAAAGGGCTTGCTGTGAATAATTTGAAAATCAAAGTGACGTCATTCTAAAAAGCTTTTAGAATGACGTTGACGATGTTTTTAAAAAAGTTTATACTTTAAATTTATTGATTGAAACAAATTTCAATTTCGTGTATCTTCTGACAGCGGGTATTCTATATATCAGTTATATTACTGGGGTTAAAAGTCCAGTTTACTGCCGGTCCGTAACCCACTTTTGGTCAGTACTACTCTGATAAATGTGGAATAACATGGCTGCGTAATACGTGTCAGACACGCACTTTGGCGCTTTTTAATTTGATATAACAATACACAATGTTATTATTTTTTGAATAGCCCGACCGTATTCCCCTTGCGTCTATTAGTCGTTTAATTTTATTAAGCTATATTTTCATACTAATATAAAAATTATCTAAGACTGTATATCTTTGCCTTTATTTAAGTATCTGAACCGATTTTAATGATGTTTTAACAGAGGTGGTTAAAGATCCGAGGTTAAAACGTAGGCACAATATAAACAATTTACCAAAAATCAACCCTGGTCTAGAATAAGGTATGAAAATGATGTTCCAGCAAATTAAGTAAAGGCTAATTTTTATAACGAACGAAGTCAGATTAGGCTTAGAAGTGTAAAGTTTAATGGTTTGCAGCTGTTTTTATTAGTAAATTTTATATTGATAGTAAAATGCTTTTGTTACATTGTTAGCGACAAAAAGAAAAGTTAGTCAGAACACTCATATAGCAAACTAGGGGATTCTTTTTTTCAAAACAATTCTTCTATTAGACACTAGGATAGCAACTTATCTATATCTGAAATTTGGAGTGTGGAACCAGAGGAACTGTACTCATATAATAGGCTGTTTTGTGGCAATTTCATATACCACTCAACTCGGAAACGGGACACTGATTGTAATGATTGCCACACACGCGAGATTCAGATAATATATTTGTGAAATCGTAATGTCATTTATTCATGAAAAATGGGGGGAAAGAAATTACAATACCTACGTTTATCGTGTTTATAAAACTTTCACGGCTCATTGAGTAGATGGTAAACGACGAGAAAACTTTTTATCTTTATCACAAATTTGACATTATAAAGGTTTCCTTTTCATATTACTATTAGTTTTTCAATAATAAAACTCAATATTATTAGGATATGCTTAATTAAGATAAAGACCTTTGAAATAAAAAATAATTATTCAATTTTTTTATATATAGTGATAACCTTTTTTATTATTTTATATTATATTTGTCAAATAACTGAGTCCGTTCAGCCTACTTAAATAAGTAGTTTATGATCGCGAATTCGTCTGCGCGTAAATATTGGTCCATATCTCTTAAGTTCTAGACGGCATAATTCTTTAATATTTAGAAAAATACCCTTATTCTTATCGAGATTAAAAGAAATATTTGTGTTAATGTATAATTTTATGACTGTGTGAAGAAGGATATGAGGGAAAAGGGTGTGAATGACCTTTTGACGAGTGACAGAAGAGTATGGAAGAATATGACATACTGCGCCGACCCCAAATAATATGGGAGCAGGGCAGGCAGATGATGATGTATAATTTTATGACCCTTCAGTGAAAGCAAACGAAAAATATTATTTAAATATCAAAAGTGAATCTTAAGTCTTAATAACCGGTGGCAGAAAGAATGGGTTTTTCACCATTAAAATCGGAAAAGCCGTTTAAAGAATAACTCTGGACAGACAGATCGACAAAAACGAAAGAAATTTGTATCATATTAAAAATAGGGTCATTGACATGGAAAAGACATGTTAATACTTATTAGAAGGATATTGAGACATAAATATCCTTAAAATTAAGTCATTTTCATTGATCAAATGCTCATTTCGCCTATTTAAATATTTTTAATTGTAAATTTACCTAACTTAATGATGAGGTAAAAGCATAAGTTTTTCATACAAATCATTAGTACATTTTGTGTATGGCATTTAATAAAAGTATCTACTTCGACTAGTTGTCAACTATCTATAAATCTATCAACTATCTATCGGAATAAAGATAGATAATATCGCACAAATATCATAACAACTCCGCGCTTCCAATTTGTGGTGGAAAGTCACGTAGACAAAATAATATTCGGAGGGAAAACTTTGAGAAATGGCGGGTAATGAACCTGCTTCAGTGAGGTGTGGAGTTGTGAACTGTTTGTGGTTACGGCTGCGGATTAAATTCTCAGCCACTGGCTATAGAGACTTACTCAAGATTCACTTTTGATTCAGTTTATATACCTTGCTTTACAAATAAATTACCTTATAATATAACTGCAGATACAATATAACCAGACAGTTTAACGCCTCAACGCAGCAGATTAGGATTGGCTTGCATAACTACAGCATTCGGATGTTAATTTAAAAACCACATCCTTTAAATATCGTTAAGGTTTAAATTATACTTCGCTATTTCATTGTATACTTTGTTGATATTATATTTGTATAGCGGTGTTAAATAATGTAATGATAAATATATTTTTTTTCATATCTGAAATAAATAGGTGAAATAAGACGTAAAGATGTTTTAAACATGATTTTTTCTTGACACTTATTAAAAAATAAAACGCGTTATAGTTTTGTTCTCGTAATGTTTTATATTTCCTGGCTGAATCTGCCAGTGATGTGGTATTACCATTAAATTATTATGATACTCTCCGAGAAAAGTTATACCAGTATACCTATTTTGTAGGTAGTGCTTCGCTTGGCGGTCTTGGTGGAGTCTTGGCGAAGCGCGGAGAAAACTTTAATAGAAAAGAAAAAAAAATGTGCCCTATTTTACCAGTTTAGTTAACTGTGAAAACAGGGTAGAACCAAGTACTCAATCCACCCACTTAAAAAAGTCATAATACAGACAGTGGTAGTGACTTACAGTAAAAAACACAAAAATGTCATTTTCAATTGAATATAGAATTTTACAAAATCTGTAAAAATGTATTAAGATTATTCCCCGAATAAGAGACGTAACCTTTTGCATAACAATTCTAAATAAAGATCTGAATCCCAAAGCCGACTGAAAAAAATCAGATGTCTCTAAAACCATTGGGAAAGAGCGTCAGTTTGTAACTAGATTAGTGCCGGCTCGTCGCGTGAGCTAAAAAAAAGTGGGTAATACTGGCATATTCCTTTGTGTGCTATTATGTTCCATGTCTGCTGGAATTACACGATGTTTTACTGTGACTTAAATGTATGTTAAGATCGACTCAAATTTGTTATCTTTAATTGCTTTTACGATTGCTTGTTTTTGATGCAGGAATTGTTGCATTGTTTTTTTTTAACAGAAAAGACGTGTATGTTACTAAAAATTTAAGTTTTATAAGTAGATAATTTGCGACTTCACTTGCTACTGCTTTTGAGTTAGCTTCTAGAGGTAAATAATAATCGCTTCTAGTGAGGAAATAATCATACAAATCGGTACATACAAGTTTTTTCATTATAAGTATACACACTAAAACACAAATATTTCATTAGTATTTTAGAAGTAGTCATGCGTTATTTCAATTCATTTTGTCGTTGGTCG
Source organism: Cactoblastis cactorum (assembly GCA_020352625.1). Lineage (NCBI taxonomy): Eukaryota > Metazoa > Arthropoda > Insecta > Lepidoptera > Pyralidae > Cactoblastis > Cactoblastis cactorum. The sequence goes on from JADGIL010017764.1 coordinate 3,984, forward strand.
TGGGAACACGACGGTCGTAATAACTTTTGCAATTAAAATTGACAACTATTTGGGGAGATTTTATTTGCGTCAACCCTCATTAGCAAGTTAAATTATGTGTTAATGACGTCTAGTTTACGTTTCAATCAGCCGGTTAATTTAGTTAACTTTGTCATATCATTGTCCTCATTTTGGTTGTATACCAATTACATAAATAAATGGTTAACTTATACTGTGTATAAATTTACTTATATTGTATTATATTACATATGCATATTAAACGCATATCTGCTTAAAATTACAAAGTTTTTATTGCAGCTACATTACTTGCATACAAAATATAACGTCCTATTTTGGGGTATTTATTTGAAAAAGAAACCGATATTTTGACCCTTGGTCTCCAACCATGTTCATTTTAAATTTTATCAACTGTGAAAACATAATAAGCAGACAGACATTTTCATATTTGAATTATATACTTAATGGTATATATTTTATACTATTGATAGTAACTTTTAGCACTATTGCATAAATCGTAAGTATAGAATCAAAATGTTTAATTATGATTCAAACTTTCTTGATGACAGAAAACTGTATTCGATTTCATCAAAAAGAACATAGGATAACACAATTAAAAGTGCAGTATTAGGAAAATAGTAATTTATGGGAATTTCTCCACAAATAGCAGCGCTCTCGGGCATAAATTCAGAATGGACGTGTCAAAACCGCCAAGTTGAAATGGGACTGGGCGGGACGTGTATGTCACACGTGGCCTGAAAAGCGAGAAAAATTAGTTGTAAAAAAAACGGGCAACGGAAAGACAACGGATTGATCTTTTAAAAATAAATGAATGGAATTTTCTTGAGTAAATACAATAGGAAAATGCAATGATATCATTCATTATACAGTAGACTCATCTGATATGAAATTAAATAAAGCTTGTCAAAGTCAAAATATTTTTATTCAAATAAAATAGAATCTAGCACTTTTAAATCATCAATTTGTTAATTTTTATTTAATCCTGTAATGATTGACGTCAAAATTTACTTAAAAATAATATTTCAGTAAAGTATTGACGTCAATTTTAGAATGCGCAAATGGAGAAGAAGTGACCGTACAAACTCCATTCCAACATTTTCTTTTCTTGTTATAGTTGATAGTGTTGTGACTATAGGCTGCCGTGATCAAATCCCATTAGTTGATTTTTAATCGATTATTTAAAAAGATTAAAATAAAATAAATCTTCATCTTCATGCCTAAACAAGTTAAACAAGAACTTGAACAATTAATGATAGTTTAATATTAAACTAGCTTTTTCTCGCAGCTAGGCTCGTGTCACATTATTCCGAATTCCGTGGGAATTTTGCATTTTCTCGTGTTAGTAAACACCTTAAACCTAAAATGTTTCCCCAGAAAAAATTAAAACAACACCTAGCGAAATCTTATATCGTTATGAGTGAGTGAGTTTTTCACTAATGTAGTTATATGTACATAGGTATAGATAATAATGTTCTAAATATCCATTTAATTAATAAACCTACCATTCTGCTAAGCATGGCCTATGACTTACAACTCTCGGCTCTGTCTACACCGTAAAGAATTAAGATAATACTGTATCTGTATCTTAAAAAGAGGCTATACAGGAATGGTTTATTATGCGTTTCTTTAGAATATTAAATTTTGAGCGTCTATGAGAGTAACAAATTTTAACGTTATTATTTCATCGTCAGTTTATTTAGAATTTTACCTGGCATTCCTTATAAACAAGGGCCTTTGTAATTTAAAGGGCAAATTACTTGTTCCATTTAAACCCTGAGATATTTACTTTCGTTATTGTTTTTCTTAAACCGTGGTTTGGAAAAACAATTTTCTCGCATCATCCTCTATCGGTTAATTAACATTTTAGCAACAATAATAATGAATTTTCATCAATGTAATTCTAACAAGAAATAATTCAGAATAATCAATTGTTTATTTTTAATTTTACAATAATTAAAATTTGCTTCAAGGCATGGTTAATTTTTATATCGCCGTTCGCGCTAAAATCGAAAGGTTAAAGGGTATAACGGAAACCCTATTAATTTATTTATTCATTATTACTAAGACTTCGCTATCTATCACCAACTTATATCACATGAATCGTGAAAGTCAGGCAGTTGAAATTTTCACAGTTGATGCATTTCCGTTGCCGCTTTCACAAAAAATATTTAAGGGGGCTCCCATAAATAACATGATATTTTTTCTTGTCTTTGCATTTTTTTAAAAGTCAGTGATACAGAACTTTTCTTGCGCAAGTTCGACTCACACTTTGCCATTTAATCATATTAACTTAGATCCTTGATTCAAAAAAGAAAATGAATATGTTTTTGAGTATCTGGTACATGGTGACGAATAATGCCGACAGACAGACCAACATTGTTTCGCAATTAGATAAAGTATTTGTTTAAATTTTCAAACTTATCCCGGTAAATAAACTGGTTCAGCGCAATAATCTAAAGAACTGATAAAAGAGATGGATATTTAAATAAAACTGCTGCAGAACGAATAAATTAGCAAAATGAAAAGTACTTGGTACTATTGAAGTCAATCGTTTACGATTGAAAGCAAATTCGATCAGTTGAAACAGTTCCGGGAAGTAAAAGGGAATCTTCCAATCTAAATTTTATCTAAATATATATATAAGTATAATATATCTTCTATGCTGGTCTGGGAGCGAAAGAAAAGAGCGTATAAATCCCTTAAAGGCCGGCAACGCTCCTGTGACCCTCCGGGTGTTACAGGTATCTATGCGTGACGGTGATTACTTAATATCACGTGACCCGCCTGCTCGATTGCCTCCCTTTGTCATAAAAAAATGTGCCAGCTGCTAATCTTCCCACGCAGATTGTAAAAGTCAATCAAGGGCTTGAAACGAGAATTTTCATAGACGATAGGCTAGCAACCTATCACTATTTCTGTATTCTACCAATAAGCCTTTTGCTTAGAGTGGCCTTCGAGTCTTGCGATTCTTAGCATTCTTGGCTCTATCGACCCCGTAAGAGATAAAGAGGCAATACTGTATCTGTAAATTAAACACAGATGAAGTAGCAGATAAGTAACTTTAAAAATAAAAACGATCAGTTGAAAGGTCCGCTCTTCTATCAGGAACAACAGACAGTTCGTTTAATATCAAAGGTAGCTAATCGCGTTTGAACTTTGATTGAGATTTGTATGGCGTTTCGTACACTACACAAACATATGTATAGTGAAATTAGTCACTTTTATGGCCAAACTATTATTAAAAGTATTACTTTATAGTTCATGTAATTTAATTATAATATGACTAAGTTATTTTAAGATTTGATTAAAATCTTATTGTGGTAAATATTATGTGCCATACATTAAAAGCTTTTTAAGCCTTTTTGTTAGTTATTTAAAGCTGATCATACTTGGTCTCTTTCCGCGCAGATTGTAAAAGCCAATCAAAGGTCAAAAAACAGAAAATTCTTCTTATAGGTGATGGGCTGGCAGCCTACAATTACATCGAAATCCATTAAGTATATTTCAATAATAAACACATCATTCAACTAAATATGACCAAAAAAAATTACAAAATATATTTCTAAATGTGAAATACCTACTTAAAATCCAAATAAAAGTTTACCATTCTTTAAAACTATGATAACCACCAAAGTCAGAAAATAAACATAGTATATCTTAATATTACTCATAATACTTCCTATAAAAGTAAATACGATTATGAAAATAACAGGAAAACATTAAGCGGAAAGTCACGTAAGCCGCCAAAAATTAAGACCTTGACATGCTCTATAAAATAAATCAAACAACAAGGTAGAAAGGAAATTAATCTAAGTCTTATTAGATTTCCAAACTGTTCATCGCCGATTCCAATGACAAAGAAAAGCAATTCTGAAAAATCCCCAAAAGGCGATGAGTTTGCCCTTTTTGCACTCTGTCATCTTCCTAATGAACACATCGAATGCTTAGAATCAGCCCACTTTCAGAAAATACATTCTAAAGTACTGTCTGTACCATTTCGACTGAATATAAAGATGGTCCCCGCCGACTTATATAGAACAGACCAAACGCGAGTCATCGTCTGTATAAAAATCAAGCGTATAATATTGTGACATGAACATGATACATTTTGTGAAACAAACACTCTATCTGATAGTGCTTTTGTTGAATTGTTGTAGCAGCTCAATAAGGCACAATTAGACTTTTTCTATATCTCGTATGACTCGACGCACTTAGTTGCGAAGTATAACTTCGAACACTTAGAATAGAATATGCATGGTCTACATAATAAAAGTCTGTAATAATTCCGCTATATTTCGAAACGAAGCCACCAAACAAATTAATTATTCATACAGTGCGGAGTCACAATCAATAATTTAAGCAACAGCTGATGAGCGAATCCGCGAATCCAATTGCGCATATTGACGAAGAAAATGGTGAAGTGTGACGAAATTACTTAAATTAAGTAAGGTTCTGTAGTTAAATGAGACATATAAATTGTGAAAATATTAGGTACTTTAAGTGAGAAAGCTGAAAGGAATTTAATAATAGTTTAAAGTTCTGATGAAATTTAGAACTTAGTTATCTAAATCTCAATATTCAAACATCTTTTATTATATTCTGATACTCTTAATTTGTTAGCAATAATGGTATCTTCGCTTCCTATAATTGGGTGATGTCAATAGTGTAAAAACTAAAATATAAGACTTCATAACAAGCCGACCGTTATCATCATCTCATACTATATTGACGGTCACTTAAACATGTTTTTGAATATATCTACTGATCTCATTCCCAAAGAAACTCATGATTAACAGTAGCGACCAACAGAAGACAAATGAGTAATGAGACAAACTTGGACTTTCTTAGGACCTCATAACATTAATATTAATCCATTCATTGCCACCCTCATTTTGGTTAGTTATTACTTACCGCGGGCTTTATTTTAAATTAGCGCGGCATTGGTTACAGATTGGTTAAAAAAAATAGGAAGAAGGTTTTTGATACGTACTTACTGATCTCTAAAGAGTTCCGTAACGAAGCGCCGCCCGGCTCAGAGATACAAAACACATTTGTTGAGATTCAACACTTTTGATATGACGGAGATATACCGCACGAGGATAAAATAAAGGAACTCTTTGTAAGTACTCCAGTGAGTAATAAAGATTATGTTCTTAAGACCGAGTATGAAGTGCAGGTGAAGGTAATAGTCTAAGATCCAGATAGACAACGACCTACACCTTCTGTTTCCCACCATCACCATCCACACCATCATCCAAAGAAACATTCTTTTTTTAATTCATAATTAAAATTTTATACATATACGCAAACACCTTACTCGCCATGCTTCTATAAATTAAGTTTAGGGCTATTTTACAAAATAATGTCATTATAGATTTATCCCATCGTCTATGACAAGAATCGCCTGTTTTAAGATCTGCTTGATTGACTTTCACAATCTAGTCGGAAAACTACGTTTTTCTTTCACTCCAACACCAGAATGGAAGTTATATTTCTAATATTTAAACATTTGACATTTAAAAGCAAATGTTATTGCGAATCAAGTACTTTCTTCGGATAAAAAAATGAGCGTAGGACGTCTCAAGCTTGGATCCTGTACTATAGAGAGTTTAAGAGGCGGCACCGGCCGGGTCTCGAATATTACGTCTCATAAATTAGAACACCAGGTACTAACATTCCCTCAGTGTCGTTTTCTACAGATAGCAATTGTCCCGATATTACAAGGTCGTAAATTGACGCCGTAGCGACGCCGTATGTATGCTAATACGTGTAGCTTTTGGAAGCAAATTTTTATTATGATTGCATATGGCGCCATTCGCTTTGATAACTTTTTGAGGTGTCCTCCAAGATTATTATATTTTGTATCAGCTTCTGCACGTGACTTCGCATAACTTATTACGGTGGAGATCTACGGTTTGAAACGGCATGTCGAGATGAAACGTACACCAGATTTTACTTTAGATATTCTACGATACAACTGAATCAGATTTCATTTAGTCGTTTTGCATAATGTGCGTACAAACATACAGACAGAGAACAGTTATAAAAAAGTACTTTTGGTCCGAAAAGACACTTATTATTTTTTATTTATGGTCTGTTCGGACCTAAAATTAAAAACCTATAGGTACCTATGTAAAATATATCTATAGGTACCAATGTCTTCTTACAGTTTTTTTATACATATAGATTGGCGGGTTTGAATTTGGGAACACAAGAATAAACACTCTAAAATTATTAATGTTGAAATAGATAAGTAATAAAAACAGATACAGTTACAGTATCACGTCTTTATCTCTTACGGGACAGGCAGAACCAAGAGTTGCGAGACTCGAAGGCCACACTTAGCAAAATGGTGGGCTTATTATATGAGTAACGAAATATTACAGTTAAATTTAGATAATCACACCTAAAGTGTTTTAAATGTCAATTTGTTCGTGTAACGTTTTATCTACATTTTATGAGCATAAAAGCACTTCGCTCTTAAAAGAACATAAACAGTTAATCACTCTGATAAATTATACTCTCTTTTTCAAGGTTCTCATAAACTCCTGATTAAAAAATGTTTTATTACCAACATAATAATAATTATAGCAGTAGGCGAAGATATAATATCAAAATTTGTATTTTAGTTTTAAGAATCAGTATTTCAGCTTTTTGGGTTCAGTACCCACTCAAAGGATAAATAAAACCTAGACCCTATTTCTAAAACTTTGCTGCCCGTCCATCTGTCTGTCTATGTTCGTAAGCCACCAGGCTAAATCTCATGAAGCATGATAGCTAGGAAGTTGAAATTTTCGCAAATGATGTATTTCCGTTACCACTGTAACAATAAATACTAGAAAAATAAATAAATAAATATTTAAATGGGGCTCCCATAAAACAAACGTAATTATTTTAAAATTAAAAAAAATGGAACAGATCTTTCGTGTAAACCTTAAACCTTGTAAACCTTTGTACAACACGTACTTCGCTGGTTTAATTCTATACTTATTTTTCGTTACACTATAAAATATATACTTTAACTTATAAAATTAATAGCTATTGTCTACGGTCTTACTCGCGTGAAATAAAATAAAAAAGAGCCTATGTCACTCTTCAGTCCTTCAACTACATACATATGTCGAAAAATATATATATCACAAGAATTCATTGCTCCGTTTTGACATGAAAGACAGACAAACAAACACAGTTTCACATTTATAATATTAGCATAGTAGGTAAGTAGATAAAGGTAGACAAAGTCCAACTATTTAACATTTAAATAGAAGGTTCTCGAAGTTCACCATTATTGAGTTATGAAATATCGTAAAAGGAGCGTTTCGCAATAACCGAGTGGGAACTGTGTCGGCCATTTTTATGGTGATCTACCCAAACCTTATTAAGTCAACGTCCTTTTGTGTCTCCTTCAATGTTTATGGGGAGCAAAAATGTCCTAAAATGCACCTGTTTGGTCCATTACACGGGGTCTCGTTGAATTGAAACGGCAAATTGTAAAAATTACTGAAAAACAAATTGGAGTTAATTACTTTTGAATTTATTACAGTCGTTAACGCTTTGTTGCCGTTTGTGAGACTGAATTCGTATTTTATACGACGCGCTTTCGGATTTCTGTATTATTTACGATCTTTTTTAACCTTTTTTTTTGGTAAATATAAGCGTAAACAGTCGTTATTTAGGTGTAGGCATGCTTTGGGCTTTATTTATTTTGTTATCTATTGACATTTACACATACTTATATAACTTATACTTACTAATATTATGACTTTTGTCAGATGAGATTATTATAGAAGTGTCAAAATAGTGTTATGTCAAAGAATAAATAATGTGAAATAAGTATTTCTTAAGTTTACGCGAATATTAGACATTGAAATGAAACAATTTTAACGGATTTTATCGCAGTTTAATAACTACACACAAACAAGCGCATATTGTGTAAATCGGAACGACACATAAATAATTTTCAAAACAGAAGGTAGCTTGTAATAACCCACACTTGTGAAGCTTAGAAACCACCCCACCACAGTCTTCCGTGGAGATGAATGCTGAAAAGTATCCGAAACGTCGGAGCTCAATAGATAATT
>JADGIL010017787.1:0-22714 GCA_020352625.1 Cactoblastis cactorum
GTATTGGTTTGGCAAATAGCGGCTTATACAAATACATCCTACTAATATTATAAATGCGAAAGTTTGTGAGTATGTCAGTATGGATGTTTGTTACTCTTTCACGCAAAAACTACTGAACCGATTACAATGAAATTTGGTATGTAGGTAGTGAAGAACCAGAATAACATATAGGATACTTTTTATCCCGGAGTTCCCGCGGGATTGACTCCTAATTAAATTTCATGGGGTTTCCACGCGGACGAAGTCGCGGGCGGCCTCTAGTAATAAATAATAACATTATTTTGGAATTACAAAATAAAATGAATACTATAATTTTAATTACCTACATATCAACCTTTTTTAAGGATTTATTTAATATAGGCATTATTTATTCGAAATGATGAAATTGCTTGAAAGATTTATGAACCTGTGTATTTTATTATCCAATAGGTACTTAAGTAATCGTTCAACTATTTCAGAAGAGACTGCAGCCTATTTACAGGCTATTGTGCGGCATGTTATCCGTTTCCTACTAATTGAGTCATCCTACACAATAATGGTATTGTTTGCAAAACTCTACCATAAAGTTTTGCCGCAGAATGGTCGCCACTTGGGTGGTCTCGGGTTTAAATTTAACGCTGCCTAGATTTGGGTTTGTTCAGCTTAATTTACATACTTATATTGTTGTCGAGTAACTTGGACAACTAATGAATATGTAAGTATTTATTAGTTGAAATTATTATACTTAAAACTTTTGAATATATTACTTTGAAAGGGCTTTATATTTAATGAAATTTAAATATATATGTACGTAGAAGTATTTTTCTGCTATATCAACCAACGCAATAATGAATTTGAGAAAGTAACTAAAGGTGTCGGTAGAAAATAAAATAAGTTATCTTTGAATTAAGATCTTACATGTCAGGTCTTAATGTGTTTTCTAATCTGGCACCTGACACAGAGTTAGTAAAAAATTATACATGAGTCGAGTGGATGCGTGACGAAAGATGCATCTATTGAAAACGTTGCAAGGGTCGCAAGGTGGGCGGGGGATGCGGGGGGCGTACAAATTGATTACGAGCCGGCGACGGCACGGCTGACGGGACCACCCACAAAGAAATAGAGTTACGAACTTGTACGACTGTGAACACGATGCAACCATCTTCATTGTGCGATGATTTTGCCGTCCCTTCACGGTCACTGCCAGAAATTGGAACGTTCAGCGTAATTTTTACGATGCTTCTATAGTTCTTTTTAGTACATATTTTTTTTATAGAAAATAAATTCTTACGCAATCATGTTTCGTTGTGCTTTTCGATTATTGTAAAGTTGTATAAAATCATGTAAGCTTAACAAAATAATCTTTATTTACTTTACTTAATACTTTATTTACGTTTTAAGTTACTACATAATGTATAAGATTAACTAGAATTTCCGAAAGTTAAGGATTACCTTCTTAGCTTTTATTTAACATTTCAGGTACAAAAAAGAAGAAGAAATTACATCACATTTTGGTGTATCAATCATAATAATCATTATAATAATGGATATGGATAAAAAGTAAATAGTTAATTTAGATACCGAAGGATACATACTATAATAATAAAATAATGACAGACCACCAGCACCCGGTTACAAAACCAATAATTCATGTCTTCATAAAAACAATTAAATTTGACCGCTTTACCATAAAAGAGAAACATAAGCAATTAGAACAATTAAGGATTCTAATGATAGGAAAGGATAGAGAGGTACGTGATCGGCCATCAGCGGGAACTCTATTGTTTAATGATTATTCTATGATCCTGTGTTTTGTTGTGATATGCCTACTCAATGCAGAGTTCACGGAAGGAAAGGATACGTGTTTCAGAGTGTGTTGATTATTTTTTAAGAGTTACCTTCAATATCAAGGCTTTGTTTATATTTTAGTTTTATATAACTTATGTTTGCGATTTTGAGCATAACTTATGTCAAAATATATGTATTTTCAAAAGAACTCTCAATAATTTTGGCGGGATAAAGAGTAGCCTTTGCGTGTTTGAGTACTTTTTTGTTTTAATTCTCCAGTTAAAATCCCATCAACATCGGATTGGCAGTTTTGAAGATGACTCCGGGCAAACAGACACAGATGAAAAAATTGGTATTAGAAATGGGTTAAATAAAACAGTAAGCAATTAAAATGTTTGAGCTTTTTTCTGAAATTACAGACAAACACTCTCTGTATTCATTTGTGTAGCTTCTCTTTTATTGCGCAAATTATTAAATAATAAAGTTACATAATTTTATTTTTCTATAAATACCACAAAAGTTGTAGTATATATGAACTTTGATCAACAATAAAGAACGAAAGAAAGTTATTAATCGTACGTCGACCAGGTATAAAAAATATTTGTTATCTATAGCTGACGTTTTTCTCAAAGCATCCAAATAGTGTCAAAATGCAGAAATTAGTTCTGCCACCTTAACGAAAAACTTTTCAACATGAAAAACACTGCTCGGTTTGCCGCCCGGTGATAATTATCAGAAATACTGAGACGATTATAAAGAAATTTAGTATAATTTTAAGGGAAGTACAAGGATAGATAAATAGATTTTTATCTGACAAGTGCGCAATACAGTCAAATTCCACGCGGACGAATTCGAGGCTATTATAAAATATTCTTATTCCACGAAAGAAACCTCTGTGAGAATATTCTTTGTTTTTTGTTGCTATGGGTCATAGTTAATACGTAATTATGCTGCAGATGTAAATTGTATGCTGGGGCCTATTGAATAAGTTTCGAGTCTGAAACTCTTTTATTTTAATTATTGTTGAATGAAACACGAAGGTGTTTAAACAATAACTCAATAATTTAATACCATTTCTTCGAATATTTTGCTAAAGAAATAGTACCTTTCGTAAAATTAATGTATTGTGTTCAAAATGACACGACTTATTTTCTTTAAAGTGACATTATATTATTATTCACATTGGTATTATGAACAGCAGTTTGTTTACCAAAAAGGTTCTTATAATTTTATAAAAATGTTATTTTAGCGGCATGTCGAGATGTACGGAACGAATGCTGCCGTCGAGCTGTTTGCGTTGCCTAATGAACCCTGACGAAAGGAGCAATAAGGCTGCAGGCACGGAGATTTAACACCACGAGTAATGCGCATTCACCCAGGGTGCTACTCCACCAGTTGAAAGGAGTAAGTTCTCTTTTATGATTTACTAGCATTTGCCCGCGAAGTCGTGCGCGTATCATAAGTAGTACTATAGTAATATATCGGGTTCTAAGCGCCGTGTCAAGACAAAATTACGGTATATATAAATCTGGATCTGGACTTACATATAATCAAAATCCGTAGTTATTTTTAAGTCTTACAGTTGACTGCAAATCTAGTTACATAATAGTTAGTAACTTTGGACTTAAGGCAATAATAATAAATAACGAATTTATAACTTGGATTGAGGAAATTAATTAATTGAATGGGGTCAAAATATTTAAAAATGGATATTATTTATAGCTAAAATATATATGTATTAATTTTAACACTAATTAACTTGCGAAACTGCGATCTACTAAAGTGAAAGTCCAGTTATTTTCAATTTTATGCAATTGCTTAAGTATTCGAAAAATGTTTAGCATTGTCGAGGACGTGATTGTCAGATGGAGTATCAGCTTAACTGTAAAGCGGTAGCCTTTGTTTCGCACGGGGGGCTACCGGGTAATAAACTGCTCAGGCGCAGCTGAACAATGCGAGCATAAAAAATCGAAATTCGAAGGAATGACCAAGCGTTTCTTGATTGCGTCGTTTACAAAACACATTAAATTATTTTAAGCAATGTGATGTAAAGCTTATGTATATATTAGCTTTATATTGATATTGATCCATCGGTAAATAAAAATATATTTATGTCTACTCTTGTATAGTCATGCGATACGAAATAGCAAGAGTAATGAGTACTCTGGCACAGACAGAAACACATATTCCTAAAATAAAAATAAGTTAATTAACTTTTGCTTATATCTTATAACGTCACTCAACGTCAACGTAACTTAAGTATATGATATAAGCAAAAGTTAATTAAAAGGAAATAATTTGAAGCAAGTGGCGTCCCACAAAATTCTAATAAGTACGCTACCTTTGAACCCCTTTTTTATCGTGGGAAAAATCCTCATCGATACCCTCCGCCCGGGGGGTGGGGGGCGAAGGGGTATGTCGACTCTTACCGACTAAAAAACCCACGATGTTTCTTCTTGTCTGTTGCTGGGAATACGAGATTCGCTTTCGCGTTAACCGCTTCACCTCTGAACCCCTGAACTACGGACTTACTTTAATACGGACTTACCTTATGAATTAAATTACGTTTAACAATAATTAACCTGAGTTAAATATAAGCAAGTCAAAAATGACAGATAGTTCCATATTTAAGCAGCAATACATCTAAGGTCAGTTATAGAAAGTCATGCTTTTTTGTTCGTGGAATCTGTTTCACTGACTGTATACCTTCTACAGAATCCACTGTAGCTTCGGCATCGTCTCTGAATTAAGTTATAAATCAAGCGAGCGCAGTTTTTGCGTCAATTAACATCGCACGCCATTTATAACGAGCTTGTACTCCACTCTCACCGTTATAACTCTGCCGCATGCTATTACTTATATCAAGTAGACCATGTCAGTTATGTTTTTACTACTAACTTATGCCCGCGACTTCGTTCGCGCGTATATAACTACTGTCAATAATAGATCAAGTTCTATTATATAAAAGTCGTATCAATATGAAACCTACGTCAGATTTTAATCTACATGAGTACGGCAATGCTTAGACAGCGGATATGTTAAGTAAGACCTTCTACGACAGTAGACAACTGGGAAAATAGCATCAAATTTAATTTTCATCTCGTAGATTTTTCGTGATATTACAAGCGTACAGAAAGACAGAAAAAATAATAAAATGTATAAGACTAGTAATAATTTTATTAAATGTATAGATTTAATATTTCCAATTAATGCCGTTTATTTAGTTTTTCTCGGAGGCAAAACATAAATAAAAACTTCAGAAAATATCTAATTGATGTATACAATAGGTATTGTTGAGCTGTATAAAATATATACATATAATAAAATTGTAACCGAGCTATGTCTGTACGTGGGAGATATTTAAGAAAAACACATATAGGGGCTCTGTATAGGACCTATAGAAGCCAAAACGATTGTTTTTAGAATTTTTGTCTGTATGTTTGTAGCGCATCACACAAAAACTACCGAACAGATCTGGATGAAATTTGGCACAGTGATGGACCTATACTAAAAAAATACTATACTATACTAAAAGATTTACACACAGTACTACAGTTTATCCCAGAAAAATGAACGGTTCCCGAGGGATATTATTTATTGTAGATAATCGTCGGACGAAGTCACGGGCATTAGCTAGTACTTAATAAAAATGAGACGACCGGACAGGGTGTCAATAATTTGTTCATGTGAAGTCACAGTATGCAAAAATATAACGGCAATGGTGGTCTACTTGAAAAAAGTCTGTCTATAGACTAATAGCATTGCGCAGTTATTAAGCTTGAGTGATGATCTGCTAACATTTGAAAAGATAATATATCTTTTTTATTCGTTTATGGTTGTAATTGGCCAGTTATGGATATTGCGTATTATCATTAAGTTTAATATTTGAAAATAATCTTACTTTATCTTTACAGAGCTTAATTACTTTTGTTAATGGCCGTCAATATATTTGTAAAATAAAGGCGTAAGTAATTATCTGGTTGTCTTTAAAATTTTGGTCAATTTGGTCATTGCATTAGGATATCTTATCACGAAAACATTCTCGTATTTAAAAAATCATATTCGATATGATTTGATTTACATATATGTATGAAAATATGTGAGTTGAATTAGGTTGTGTGTCCCTAAGTCTAAGATATAACCTGAATCAAATATACTCAACTTTTAATCGTCTTAATCGGATAACTTCACACCGCCAACGCAGTACTAAGGTGTACAAATTATAATCGTTGGCACATCGGCACACCCAATAGCTACAAATATTTATTACAAGTAAGTATCTTAACATAATTTCTAAACGTAAATTTACGTATAGATGTCCGTTACACCAGACATTATCCTTTACACGACATAAATACCTTATATTTAGACATTGCAAATATTCTACACAAATTACAATTACAAGTATGCGTAAATTAGTATACACTTGGTATTAAAAGTTGTTTAGATATTTCAATTTAATCGCAGTTTGTAAATATGCGGCTATGAATAGGTACTAAGCTAATCAGATTAGAAAACAACCGTCATTGGCTTACATTACACTACAATAAAGTAGACGGTTTTCGCCCACCTACGACTACAAAGTCAGTGTTTGGAACCTGATTGGGAAGTTATAGCAAGCAGTTGTTTTGCTTAGTTTGCCACATAAAAGATTACAGAAATGATATTTTGTATCAGTTTAATATATTCAGATACTGGAGCTTTAGAGAGTAAAATGTGTGTTCTTATAATATGAACAAAATTCTAAGTCTGATGAAAACCACAGTCAAATATATAGAATCATTTCCTGAAATAATTAGCTTTTCTGAATTGAAATTAAAGTATTTGTCATTGTTTAATACTTATTGACAGTTAAACGTGACACAAAAATACAGTGATTATAGTGATATAAATTTGATTTATATAATTCTTAATTCATTTAGTGGTTTGAGATTTTGTATAGAAGCGAAATGGTATCTTTTTATTGAAATTAATCGTGCTCCAGGCTCCCAGCGTTCTAACGTCGTGAGTTGAGCAAAGCCGCGGCCGTAGCGAGTCGCGAAGCCCGACTGACAGTGCGGGGCGCGGCGCAAGCGCAGCGCGTGTCACTCGCCGCGATTCCTGCAATAATCTCCTCGAGCGATTGCTCTATCCGGTGACGGAGTAAAGTATCACTAGTTGATTATTGTGTTTATTTGCGCGTCGCAGGCGTGTGTTGGTGCGACGTGTGTGTGTGCATGCGTGCGAGCGGTAGTTGGCCACCCAGCGCGCGGCCACACGCGGCGCCCACCCACGTGGCAGGGGCGCTTTCTCGCGGCCCGCGCACTCTGTACCACTCGCCCTCATGCCAAACTGGCTACCGGCCTCCCCGTCGCCTCTGGACGACGATATACAACCTTGATTGACACATGCCACTCTCTGATACAACCGATCTAATTGATATAAACTTTATCACCCGTAAATATCTTTTAGCGTTCTAAGTAGCCTCTTTTAGCTTTTATAAAATATGCTGATTAATGTTAGGTCGACATTTTTTAAATCTTTGCTAAAGCCAGACAGATGTCTAAAGAAATATAAGAATTTGCCCTGCCGGTGTTTCTTTTAAGAAACTTCACTCGTAAATCTGCCAGTATTAAAATATCGATTTAGCTTTTCAGTATAGTATGGTGTAATCCACTATTTGCAAGTCGCGATCCCATATAAAGTTACGTCTTTTCCTAGATATTATGTTCTGTTATTTCTGGAGTAAGAGTCAGTACCTATTAAAGTACATTATTTCTATTATGTATCGAAAATATATTAATATAGGCACATTATAATTATATATAAAATGTATATTGGCATAAGTATTTAAAAAATTAAATATGACAATATATTATGTAAAGATCAAGGTGGAAGACTTTTATAGTTTTTGTAATTAATTGCTTACAAATGTAAATACCAAATAAACATTATAAACTGGTTGGAGAGACTTCGCCAGGAACTTCATTCATTAACTGTAGTGAATATTTGCGCAGACCGCAGTGCGTAGTCCCTGGCGATCCGCGCGTGCGCGGGTTACTCCCGAATTTGGCAATGACGTCGTTGCTTTGTGCGCGAGCGCAATCGATTTCATTCACATTGTGATTGAATTCATTAAATAGTAGTGTAATTTTTTTCCTGATAAATATTTAAGATGATGATAATGCTTTGTAGTTGTTTTAAAGATGGACATTAAACGTTATACTTCTGTAACTTTTAATGTCCATCTTAAAAACTTTAAAATCTTTAAAATTTGAAATGATAGATTTATTTTATGATATTTCGTTCAAAGTTTGTTTTAAAACCTTAATATGTATTTTTGATAAAGCGGAAGAGTTTGTTTAGTTAAAGTATTTATCGCATGAACCAATGGTCCTATTTGAAAAATTATTTTAGTGTTAGATAGTCAAATGAAAATTAGAGCACGTGAGTAATAAAATAACTACGACATAAATGAAATAATATTTTTTATCGATAAAAGTGAGTACATGTACACAATATGGTACTAAAAAAAAAACTTTTGTTTCCAAAATATGTACCAAAAACGATCACTTTCGTTTAATATTAAGTATTGCCTAACACAATAATACAAGATTAAATAAAAGTTTTAAGCTAAAATGATTATTAGATTTTCACCAAAGATATGTACTCGTATGATAGCACTTGGCTGTTACTTTCATAAAAAAAAATATTACCTATACTCAAGGAGAAAAATGACAGTTTTACATCGAAACTTACCATAATTTATTCCAAGAACGCGAAGTCAATATATTTTACTACACTTATTAGAAAGGATGAGTCGAAGACGTTGCTCAATTTATTTTGATGGCTCCAGGAACCATTTGCGGATAGATTCCTGTTAATTACAGGTTTAAACCACAAGCTTAAATCATTATGATAAACTATTTATATGAGTAACCATTATAATAAACTTCCATGTTAGTCTGGAAGTGAAAGAAAAACATAAAATGTACCAGATGCTCTTCCCGCGCAGATTGTAAAAGTCAATCAAGGGAAAGGATTAAAGACAGGAATTCTCATAGGCGATGAGCTAGCAACCTGTCACTATTTATGAATTTCCATTCCACCAATAAGCCCATCATTTTGCTAAGCGTGGTCTTCGAGTCTCGTGGCTCTTGGTTCTGTCTACCCCGTAAGTGATAAAGACGTGATACTGTATCTGTATTTATACGAGATCAGACAGGAAGAGTGATGGTAGACTTATAATTACATTTTTATGAAGCTTTTCATCGTAACTCATCAGGGGTCGTGCACAGAAAGCGGCTTCTGTCAATCCAATATATTACTCATTTAATAGCTTCGTATCATTTTCGCTTAATTTTCGACTTTACACTTGTCTCATAACCCAGATACTGTTTTATTTTTTAACTAGCTGCACCCCGTTTCCATGCTAATATGCTTAACAGGCGAAATTTCAGAGTAAATTTACCACTTGTTTAATACCGTTTTTGCCCATCGATTTGATCCGTTTGTTTCTAGTCTTATTTCCAATAAATAACTCGTTTATGTGACATAAAAATTGCTAGACTTTCAAATTGTAAGATAGTTAGATGCCTTCTTATTAACTGGGATTATGTTCAGACTGAGTCGTTCTTGCAAATCATGAAGTGATTCATCTCTTTGCAACAATAACCTTTTTCGTTCACTGTATCTTCTTCATTTTTTTTCATATTTTGTTTATTTTTCCAATTGTGAATTTTGTTATATATTCTTTTTGTCGGCTTTTTAATCAAAATGTAAATAAACTAACTGGCTTTCACAGGACAGGCTTGTTGCCTATTGTGGAGCTAACAGTAATCACAAATGTATATATTTAAGGTAAATAAAAATTGATTTGATTAACTTTATAAACCTTCCCTCAAACTGTTTGTTGAATTTCTTTTTTTCAGGTATATAATTGATTCCTGCCAGTAAATAAAAAATCCTGATAAGTGGACTATTGGGTTAAAATAAGTGCATTAGTAGTAAGATTAATTAAGTTTCACCGACAACTGTTAACAGTTTGACGATACGCTTATAGATTTTGTAAAATGTTCTTCGTGTAAAAGAAATAAAAAACATCATCTAAGAAGCGCAACTATATTAGTGAGATTTTTTAATATTCTTTTTATATTGATTTTGTATCATATATATTTTTTCTCTCAGGCAATCAGTCTGCGACGCGTAGATTTTTTTCCTTTTATAATTTTTTGTGTCTGTAGCAACCCAATAAACTTTTTATCTATCAGTCAGTGATATCAGTAACAGTGATATATATGTAAAACACTTTTCGGCATACATTTAAATTGCTATTTTAAAGCCTAGAGATATGGTAGTGTTTCTGAAGCATAGCACAAAGATCTTCTGGGTGTGGGATATGAGCTCGCTTCGCTCATTTAATAATACTTCGGTGCCTTTACCCAGCATATTTCAAAGGAAGGTACTAATGTCTCAATTTGTTTTTAACGATCAAGCTGATGAGCTTTGGGCAGGTAGACTGTGTTAAGCCGGTAAAGAAGACTGTCGCCGGGTCGTCGCTTAATCATTATACTTTTCTATTTGGTTTCTTATGATAGGTAGATAAATATGTCCAATAGGTAATTTTAAATAGGTTTTGCTGTAAAATGGATACTTTTGTTGAACCATATTACATGAATCGTGTATTTGAATTTATTATACTTTGATGAGGTTTAGGTTAAAGGTTATGAAGTCTTGCTCGGGCCTCAAAAGATATCGGCAATGTAATGCTATAGCTTTTTTTAGTTTCTTAGTCATATTTAATAAGTACCTAGTTTAATCAACTAACAACAATTAATTTGTATAAATTTCGTAAATCTTAACAATATATTCTGTATTTTATTAATAATATATTTATAAGTATTGTAAAACAGAATTACCCCGATTGAAACCCAATTTTTGAATTGAAAAGAAAATGTCTCACTTTAATGTCGCCGCGTCAGCTACCGAGAATCAATCGGACCCTGGGCGTGTCCAATCGCGTCGCCATTCTGCGAGCCCTATGAAGACATTATGCCGACACCGAAATGATAACTAAGTATGTCATCAAGCCGCCGCCGCCCACCGCGTGGTATGCGTTTCCGCCAATTTTTCAACGGTCTTCCTTTTTTAAATTGGTCCGTTTCCTACGAAATTTAAAAATGTGATTTGTTTGTTTTGGACATATTGTGATTGGAAGGGAAATTATACGTACAAGTTTGATATGTGTGCGTGTGTGTGTGTGTGTGTGTGTCATTCTGTCTGTGACGTGTGTTTTTTGTCACATTGTGTCGGGATTCTTTACATTTTTAACTATGTTACTTTGTTAATTTACATAAAAAAAAATCAAGTGCAAGTTCTTCATAATCTTCTTTTTATTTTCCTCTTCCTGGTGTTTAATTGCCTATATTTCAAATGTGATAGTGAATAATATGCAAGAAATACATAGTAGTTGACTGTCGCTGATGTTAAATAAGTATAATTGCAAACTTTCCAAACGTATGAGTCAAATAAATTTTACTGTTTTACTATTTCTACATTATACCCGATTGCATCTGTAAAGTAACATTATATCGCTAGATTCCTTTCGTAATAAACTTACCGGCTGCGAATGCTTACCAAAGATAACGAGGGATTGACGCCGACTGTACTATTTTACTGGCCCATTTGTCATACAATTTAATCTTTACAACGCTGTAATATGCTTGTAAACGAATGCAACAAAATGCCCATTAAATACAATATGTAAACCGATGTCAATTGCTGCCAGTAAAATATGATAAAATTCAAGTGGATGTCGCAGCAGGGTTGGAAATTAAGTCATTATGTGGAACGGCCGGCGACGGTAATGAATGCGAGGTAGGTGGAAGACAATGGGACAATTGTTCCGCCGTGTCCTGTCGGCGCAGGCGCAGATGAGCAAGTATACACATTAATAGTCATGACATGCGTGAAAATCTTTCTATACGATTGCTTTTAGAATTTATGAGATACAAACAATTTAGTTTTTTTTTCATATTTATTATAAAATTAAATGTAGATATATTTTTTCTACTCAAGTAGAAATTATTCGTATTTTCACTCTTCAATATCAATCCATACATATAATAAAACTGAAGAAGAGCAAAGTTTGTACATTGGATATTTTTTTATTTTTTTTGTAGATAAAACTTTATTATCGTTACCGATAGCGAACCTACAGTTTTGGAAATTTTTGTCAGTCTGTCGTCTGTCTGAAGACGCATTACGCAAAACCTGGCATGAAGTTACCTTACATACCGGGCTAACATTTTAGACATATTTTATACCAGTAAATGTCAAGTTCCCGTTGGGATATTCAAAAAACTAACTACTTAACCGATTTACTTGAAATTTTATTTGTAAGTGTACCTTACATATCTAGCTTACGTTTTAGATACATTTTATCCCGGTAAATTATCGAGCTCCTGTAGGAAAAAAAAAAATTACTGAATTGATTTACTTTAAATTCAGTAACTAGATGGCGCCACAGATTAAAATGTTCTTAAGGCTTTTTGAGTATGAGTGGCATTAAAATTTTAATTCCGTTTTTATTTTAACAAAAATCAGACCAGTCATTGGAGTGGAGAGATATTTTCAATGTAATTAAATTGTAAGAATATAGGTTCTTCAGGTCCAAAAATATGATATAACGTAAAATAAAAATGTTCTTATTTCAAAGGGCACGCAAACAAAGTTGCGAGCACAACTTGTCTTCAATATAACAGTTCTGATCCTAGATAAATGTTAAAAGCAATCTATTTTCACTTTTATCTAGGATTAGAACTAGAACTTCAAAGTAAATAAAACGTGTAACTTTATAAATACATATTTACTAATATTAAAAATGTGGAAGTATTTGTTTGTCCGTTGTTTACGTCAAAGCAGAGCTTAGTGTGATTTTTTATGTCGAGAGAGTTGGAAGGGATTTTATTTTTTTGAAGCGGGTAAAGCCGCAGGCAAACACTAGTTCATTTATAAATCAATAAAATAGTTTATCATCTAATATTTCTAAAATAAAAAAGAGTATAATAATATCATAAAAGGTTTTATATAATTTAAGTATACAACTTGGTTAATTTATTAATTATTTTGTCTAAATCTGGTTGGCACGTCGCGTCGCGTCTACGACAAATCAGCGCCATCTTGCCGGCCCTGCGCAGGACCACCCAACACGACCCCGCTACATTATTTTATTGTACAATAAACAAATTTATTGCTCCATATGGCTATTTATGTTTTTATTTATAAGGGCTTTTTGTTGGGCCGAGTTTTTAGTAATCTTGACGGGATTGCGTTTATAAGTTTTGTGGTTAGCTGGCTGCCGGTTTATGACCGTCCCAGTCACATTTTTTGAGTTATAACAAATGTTATTAGGAATTTGTTTGATTGATGATGGACAAAATAAGAACGCCATGAATTTTCTGACATAATATTTTATAGGTGAGTGTGAGTTGTCGTGTAGGATAGGGTTCCGTGCTCAAAAATAAACCTTCTATAAATATTACTTTCAATAAAATGTGTAGAAGCTTTTTATTAGACTGTGTTTCCACAGAAGCAGAGCTGAACAAAACTGAGCAGAGAATTAAAAAGAAATTACTAGTTATATTGCTCAAAAACACATTGTCATTTCATCTCTACTCCGGCTTCATTGGAAACAGTATTCTCAGCTAAGTTTGAGCACTCTTGTGGGCACGTAGTGGACGTTATAATATAGCCTACAGCACTCCTGAATAGTGTAGCTTTCTGATTGTGAAAGAATTTTCATGATCAGTTCAATATTTCCGAAGATTAGCTCTTACAAATAAACAATGATAATATTAGTACACATAGATATAGATTACGCCCACTGCGTAGATCCAGCTACGGCGTAGCTTCCAATGTTACGACATTTGCGTAGCTGCTACGGCGTAGCAGCTAGATAGTTATTGCAATATCGGTTATTATTTTTCGTCGGTAATAAAGACAATACATATTTCTTACTAAAGATGAATTACTTTTAACAAGATTTTATTTTTTCAATTATTTTATTTATATTTCGTTTGTAACGATATTTAATAGATTTTGAAGTTTTAGTTACAAGTAAGGTTACCAGCTAATTTTTTCGTGTGTTAGTGATTTGTTTCTATACTTATTCTATTATTTATCAAACGTAAACTAAAACATAATTCCCACTGGTTTGGATACTAAATGACGCGTGTGTAACCGCGGAAAAAAGCTAGTGAATCATATTTTTAAAGAATAAGCCGTTATTTAAATATTAAATATTTGATATTTTTATAGGTAAGTAAACCAGACAACTCCACAGTTAATAGAACCCATACCGGTACTGCCATTTATGAAACTCTAGTAGTGATTGTATGAGCCCACTACATACATTATTTATGAACGCCATAATTCCCAATGATCCCGCCTAGGACAGGTCCTCATTAAAATAATTAAACTATCAGTAAATACACGTTAGGGGACCGCAACATGCATTAATTATTAATTAGCCTCAATAACAAAAAGTAGTGTGTGTCATTATTGGAAAATATCAGCTGTACTTGTATTATGGATACCGCACGACCGTTGTGCAAGCCATGATTCGAAAAATCATGGAATATTTGTTGCAATTTCTTGTTATTGATTTTTGTCCATGGGAATAGCATAAAAAACATAATTGTCAAGTCACGAACTTAGTTTGGGGCTAACTATATTTGTGTGATTTGTCACTATTTATAAAAATTTGGCTTAGGCCCATAACCTAATGTAATATCTTTATTTACATTCGAACAGCTGTGAGACATTTCGTGGGTATTTAGGGAAATCTTCTTAATATTTCTATAACATGCTTTTTCTCAATCCACAAATTGACGTTGGGTTCAGAGAGTGAGAGCATTCAGGGCTATAAGGTGATATCGCATTATCTCTTGTTAGGAAAAGTGCGTGCTGGATGGTAGTATCTGAAAGCCCTGACATTCGCATCTCAATTTTGTGATTTATTGAAAAACACTGAATTGCAAGATCGAAACTTTGACGAAAACAAAAAAAAAGCGAATGTTGGCGTATAAAATAAGTCGACAGCAGACGTATTAGTTCGATGTAAAACAGATTGCTGGTTGGGTAACCATTCATTCTGTGAGGCTTATGGAATGGAAGAAGTGTTAGTTATGTGTTAAAACTTAAAAACATCGATTCGATAATAGTCCCTCGCAAAATATAGACTTGGTCACCATGCATGACTGGCGGATAGTGAATTATATGAGCATTTAGATGCAAGCCTTCGGGCCGCGGCATAGAGTGGTCCCGGGCCACCCACGGGGCGCTACCGCGACTGCCGGTCACCGCCGCTTGTCTTTGCGTCTGCACTTGCGCCGACTATGAATAAAACATCTGCCAAACTGGCAGTACAGGCGACATGTTTGCAAATATAGGTACGCGTTTATGCGGAAATGTCCAAATAGTGTTTTAGACTCGGTTTAAATGCATAAGCTTAACCTATAATTCTGATATCCATCACTACTTCTTAACGCTAACTTTGTTATTTATTATTAAACAATAATTGCCTTTGTTTCGCTTCTAAGCCGAAATCAAAACACGTCATCAAGACTATATAAACAAAAGGCGACTTCCTGCCGTATTACATAATGCGCGAGCACAACAATTTCTTAAATTCAGTTTATCGTATGTCTAACGCGGCAATTTAGCCAATTAGGAGCGCCCGCGGCGGACCACCCACCAAGCTGGCTATTAAAGATAAATTACAAATAATTTGGTTAAGTTTATTTTGCCTTATGAACCAGTGATTGCGGCCACGGCCGCGCTCGCCCGTGTCGTTGATAATTAGCGATTAATTCACTCGACTATCTTGGATTGACTCGAGTATCTATACAAATCGAAAGTACACCTAGACATGCTTAATATGGATGCGATGTTTTAAAGTATGTGTGTATCGCGGTCGCCGTCCCCGCTCAGAATGATTTGCAACAAAATACCTCTATTAATTGTCCGTACCCAGTGAGCGTGCCAAGTATAGACAAACGTAAATTAACCTGCACGTGTCCTAAATCAAAGATTTTATGGCTGTGAGTACAACAATATTTAACGAGGCTCGCCGCGACAAGTTTTTATCAAGATGCCGGGAGGTGCGAAACCTAAGAGCCCTGCTGCAATTAAAATACTCAACAAATTGATTTAGTTGACGCTCCAGGGATATCATTTTGTGCATGCACAATAAAATCAAATAAGAATTGTTAAAATTAAAAACCAGGGAAACAGTCGTTAAGTACTTACATGGTCCGGTTTGCACAAAACAATAGCGAATGCATTAAAGTTATTAGTTATTCTCGCAAATTAATATTATTTATTAAATAAATGCACATCGATTTACACATTTTCTAAAAGCTATTTATAAAAGTCCAAGAGTTCATACCTGATATTCTTTCAAGATTTTAAAATTTGCTAGCTTTCCGTAAATAACGTCTAAGATTTAATAAATTTTTGAGATCAAATTTTATGGCGTTCGGCAGTTAAGCTCCCATTCCGTGTATTCTATTAACCCATTTCCTATCGCTGTGCACTCGAATTTCAAATGATTTTCCACTTAGTCCCCGACCTGAAATTTTGCTCAGTAAGCGTCATAGCGCGTTAGGAAAATAAAATTCGAGGGTACCCATCTTTTGTAAGTTTAGAGCTTATAATTCTGAGATATTCATTACATATTAATAAAAATAAGCTTAGTGAACGTAAAACACAACGAACGGAAAATTCCTGATATCACGATATACGGCCTTGGGAATATAAAGTTTAAGGCGGCCCTGATTCTAAGACAAGTAATGTATACCAGCCAGAACTTGGTGCCACGATTGTCCTGGGATATCGACGCGTGTTATCTATATTCATGGAGTGAAGTTAGTTTTACGAGCGCTGATATTGCGCAGTACAGGTATACGCATCTTTCAAGTCTCAATATAAAGAAGCTTCAGAAGCGTTTGAGCTTAAAAACATTTTTCAAACTTTTAATCCAAATATATAGATCTTGTTGGCGCAGTAGTAGAATTCTTGCTTCTGAATTGGGGTTCGAATGCCGGTCAAGTCACGATGGAAAATTATCTTTTTTATTAAATTATTTTTATGTACATATGTTTTATTTATTTTTAATCTTTTATTGATGTTGAAGCATTTTTGTTTAATACATCATACTCATAATATTTGAATTAACACTTGTTTCGTTATTACACATGACTTTTTGTCTGATCTAAAAAAATATCCTCAATATGTCGAAAGTATCAGATCTTCGCCATTTTGTGTCGCGGTCATGTGATAGACAGACGCCGACATTGTCACGACATATCAATGAGTTTCCTCGATACTACTCTGCATTTCAGATGAACCGAAACTTACCGTTAAAGTGATTGAAGCCTTCAATAAGATTGATTTAAAGCCTTTGGATACATTGCGCTACACACTATGCAAATTACTTAATCAGAACCAGTGAATAAGTAGAATTGCTACATCCTACATCCATTCCTAGAAAATATAACTTAATGTATTGTGATTTGTGTAATTTAAGTATTACCAATAATTTAGAATTATATTTTAAAATAAATTCTTCTATAGATCTTCATCCAGGGAAATTATAAAAATATTGTTTTCCACCTTTAACTGATTGGGATCCAAAGGGAGTTCCTGAGTAGTGGAGCATGGTAACTAGCACCACGGAGCCTAGGTCGTCAATCGTACGAGATCGTACGCATATAATTCATGTATGTATTTTCAAAGTCAAAATATTTTTATACAAATAGACCAGAATTCAGGACTTGTGAATCGTCAAATTGTTCACTTTATTTTGTTTCAACAATGATTGACGTCAATATTTTATTTTAAATTAATTTTACCACCACCTGCAAAACGCAAATGGAGAAGAAGTGCCGGAACAAACATTGCAGCATTTTCTTCAGACGTCAATTTACAAAATATTAATTTTTCTTTTGCATCGTTTCAAAGATCAACATCCATTTTGCGTTTGTTATTTCGATAACGTAATTTTATAAATAAACTTTTATAGATTTACCAATTGTAATGTAAACAAATATTGCTTTATATACATTAACATCTTATATTAAATTAATTAATCTTTTGCATTAACAAATGTCAAAACATCACAAGGAAGTAAAGAAGCAAAGTAGTGAGTTTGAAAATAAGTAAAGATAACAGTGACGTTAATAAGTAGTGAAGTCGCAGAGTACTTAGTTTTATTTCGAAATTTTATATCTAACAAGAGAAATTGTATTTTCATAACTATACATAAATTGAACTTAATATAAGATTTTTTTTGAATAATAATTCCGATTTCAGGCAATGTAATTGAAACGTTCTACATTGTTCTCAATTCGTTACCTCACGCAGGTTCTAAGAAGATATATTGGGCGACACCCCGCTGTGTTTTCATCCGAAGTGTCAAAATGTCCAAGCCAAACCACCCCATAGACACTACAAAATGTTCACCTGAGTTGGAACTTTTCTTTACTTGATTATGAGCTCAATTTAGGAAACGAGAACTTTGATTTTACATTGGTATTGATAAAAATTACATCGTAATAGTATAGTGGCGGTATCTAATATAGCGAGATCAATATCAATCGATTTCATGCCATTGACTTTTTCACGTGAAACCTTTTTAATTTGGCCATTTACGCTTCGATTCCGGGAATATTGAGCTGTGTAACAGGGTTGTCGTCAGCCGTGCCTTTAGATCTTAATCCGATTGTCAGATACATATATTTTTTATGTTACCATTATATTGCTTTTATAGATTGTGTTCTTAAATGCTTAGTATAAATTTCAATATAATGACAAATAATGGAAAAGATTGCTAAATTTATGAAAATATTTAAGCTCGATAATTAGTTTCATTTTGTTATTTTTCAGCTTGGTAAGACAAGAACATAAATAGAGAGCATAAATTAAAATAGTGTGATTACTTCATCTTCGTAAATTTTTCACGTATCTAGAAAAATAAACTTTGAATTTGTTTTGCAAAATGTTTCAAATTATTTCGGTAGGTTCGTACCTATCATTTGCACACTTTATAGAGCCGATCAGTGACTTTTCTAAGCCTCTCTATTTAAGTTGTAGGAATCGGAGGCTCTTGGTCGGCACGCCCGCTAAATAAATTCATTAGCCGGCGGCTTTTTATGTCGGTAACATCAAAAGCTATTCTCGCCGCCCTGCCGAGCCGGGGGCGCGCTTGCCCGACTTTTTACTCAGAAAACTCTGTAAACAAAATGATCGTCCATCGGTGCGTCTGAATGTTTGATCCGCCTTTATTATCTGTATACAGAGTGAATGTTTAACTAGCAAACGCCCTCTCTTTGTGGTAATTGTAGGAATGTAATAACTCGTGAGTATGAGTAAACCAAGCTCACACTTGCCTTTGATCAGTCTTTGGTTTTTAGTTCTTCTTATTCATCTCTTCCAGTATTATTTACATTTAACACTTGAGGTTGAATAATTTGGGAATTGTGCGCACTCACACTGTTTTTCATTAAATTAAATAAGAGCATTTTCATTCTTACTGGATTCAGATATATGTAATGAAGAGTTTTCTTGATAATATAGCAAGTAGTTCATAGTCGTATGTAAAAGATAATGGCACTGCAACTTCATTCAATGCTTTTATTTTGCTGAGCTTAGCTCCCCTTCTCTTGAAGTGTGAGCAAGATAGCTTAATAACGTGTGTGGTCTTCCGGCGATCAGGCTCGGGGCCGCTCGGAGTCGCTCGGGCGTAGTCGGGTCTCAGAAAGGCAACATAACCGATCGGATCGTAATGGCGGTTCAACAAACATTCAGTCTACGTATTCTGCGCTTGAAACAGTGCTGTTCAAGTCGCGCTAGCGAAGGCACGTGATCGTGGGTGGTTATCGTAATTTAATTTCGGTGTCGTTCCGTATCGAAAGATAAAGTGTCGAATAGAAGTGAAGAATCCGAGTGTACAGTGTGTTATGTTGCGGCGAGTGATATGACAGCGTGCGCCGCCAGACGGACTCCGGCCGTCTTCATGAGGATACTAGTGACAAACCTGGCCCCGAGATCATGGTGGCTCCCGATTCCGAGGCTCCTTCGAATCCTCGGTTAACAAGTGTAAACGAGAGCCCCTCAGCTGCTGAAGTGCGGCACAGCACAGACCTGTACATACGAACCAGCTGGGTGGACGCAGCACTAGCACTCTCTGAGCTCGAAAAGGTGCAGTGTCTCACAGTACTAAACTTGCAAATTCAGTGTCAAGTTCCGATTGTCATATTGCACGTGTGATTGTTTTTCTGCGAATGTCAATCGTGTCCAAGAAACGCGGCAGCGCGGTACAGTGGCGCTGACTAGCGGTAATTGAGAGTACTATCAAGGCCGCGCTTATTTTCAGATCATATAATTTCGTTCAAAACAAATAGTAAGCCCTTGCCGTGTGTACGAGCTTACTATTCGTTTTGAGTACAAGTAAAACTTTGTAAGCAAGTTTTCTAGTAGGTTTTATATTGAATTCTAATTTATAAATTTCAGTATGAAAGTCTACAATGTAATCCAATAATAAAAAACGTCGATACTTCATCTATACATTAATCATTAATGACTCGCTAACAAGTTTATTACATAAACAGTTTACGAAAGCTTTAGAAAGTTTTTGATGAATTTAAGAATCAAGTGTTAGACTAGCAACGCGAGGTCTCAGCGGACGGGTTCGGGAAGGTAGCGTTTCCTAGAAGGCGCACGCGCGGTGGTCCGCACCTCCACCAAGATCTTATTTGCAAAACCTTTCTGTAATTTTTTTTCATATTGTTATAAAAACATAACAATCACTTTAATTGAACACTTTAAAGTAATATTCAATTCAAAACATTAACAAAAAACTTAAAAATGACCTTAAAAAAATATCATCACAACTTAAAAAACTCATGTTTACTCGTAATGGTTATGTTGTAGTCGGTTCGTACTAAGATGAAGCAATTAAGGCGGCGCGGCGCGGGGAGCGCACGCGCAGCGTTGGGCCGCGGATAGAGACATCAACGGGGCTCTATTAGCCGCCGCTCGACTCCGCCGCATTATACGGGACATTAATATGCCGAAGAATACACATAGGCTCTGATTTCTTTTGAGAAAAAAATGTAAGAAACTTTGATTCCTGTTAATATTTTTTTTCTTCGAGGGAACAGATAAAAGTATTTGATTGCATATACATAGTTTTTTTTAGTTAGTTTTTTTATAAATTCTCGATTATGACTTAATTGTTCTAATAAATATTCCTATTTTGTATTAATTCAACAGCCGAAAAATGAAATCGCCCTTAAATTGCAATAAACAACAGTTCTTATAAACATGCCCTCCCCAAATGGAGAGGGCGGAGGTTTTTTATTTACCGGCAATGCTTCTGGAACCCCGCGGGTGTTGCAGTTGTCTAGGGGCGGCGGTGATCACTTAACATCTCGTGACCCGCCTGCTCGTTTGCCTCCCTCTGACATAGAAAAAAAAAATATTTTTAGCATTTTATGACAACTCAATAAGTCTCAAAAATAAGACAAAATTATTTGTATTTAAATTACATAACTTCTCCAATATAAAATAAAAGAATGCTATTCCACAAAGTTTTATGTCTGTCAGGACGGACCGCACATACTCGCCTCGTGGAATTGAGACATCTTGTGGTTTCCGATCGCTGCATCCCTTTTCATCTACTCGAAGGGACAGATTCTTTCCTTTTCTTCGACTTTTATTCTCCATCTCTGTTACGCTCGTTTTTCCCACATATCGTTTGTCTTCGTCCAAACAAAGTTTGCCGGCGGTCGTCCGGCAGCTGCGCTGGAGACCTATAAATGATTATACACCCACGATTTTAAAAAACACATCAGTTATTTCCAGAAAATACAAAGTATTTCTGTGCTTTGAGCTTACATAATGTTTTTCAAATAAGCATTTAAAAAACAATGTCTTCGTAATAAAGAGTTGATTCGACGACTTGTGAAATGAAAGAGGGTCAATTAGTGGATGGCTCCGGAGGTTAACCACAAGGCCTCCGTTGGATTGTATCGGATTACGGCAAATCGTTTGTCCAGGCAGCTGCCTGGGCACACGTGGCCGCACACACATCACTTCACAATCAGTTTTCACTCACCATTACCCTTTGCTTCCGTGCCAGTAGCCACTGACAGCTTGGGGAATTAAATTTGGTCACAGGTTTAGCGCAGATTTGTAAAAAATTAAACTTTATTCAGAACCGTAGCAGATAATTGATTACTTGATCATAATTGATTACTTGATCATAATTTTTTATTCAGAGAATTATATTTTATATTCCAGTTTTAAAATATTATTTTAAAATATTTATTTATTTTTTAGCACATTTATAGCTATTTATTGTCATTTGTCTCTGTGCTCTAACGCTAAAAGAAGTCTACTAAATGTAATCTTATTTCTGTTAAAAAAAATAGTCTTTTTACGTCTTTAACATGTGTTAATTTAAATGTTAATGGATATTTTTATCTGTACATAGTAACCTAGTGCGTTACTGATAGACTGGCTATCACATAGCGGAACCGGTTGCGCTAACGCAGACTTTCTCGAGATTAACAGCTCCACTGTGGTCATTAAACAAAAATTAATGAGATTTAAATTACCAACATTAAAAGGATATTATATTCACAGTGTTGAAAATCTGAAATAATGATAGAATTAGACTTACTTATGTATATGAATAAAAAATTATATCACACAAATAAATAAAATTGGAGTGTCTGTCTGTAATTTCAAAATAATTGCATTTTTCAAATTGTATAGTAGTATTTACCCGTTTCCAATACCAAAACGATTTTTTTTAGAATTTTTGTCTGTCTGTCTGTCTGTCTGTCTGTCTGTCTGTTTGTCCAGGGTAATCTTCCAAACGGCTTATCCGATTTTGATGGGA
>JADGIL010017798.1:339-25217 GCA_020352625.1 Cactoblastis cactorum
ATGAAAAGATTGATGAATGTGCAGGAGCAAAGAAAGTATGTGGAAGAATGTAGTCTCTGCATACCCCTATAGGAAAGAGGCGTGATCATATGTAATGTATATATTTATTTAATACATTATAGGTATATTAATAGCTGCTTTTATAAAATTTGAACATACTTGAGTGGACTTGTCGATTTGCAACAGGCCTGCATGTAGATAGTAGTCCCTTGACCACTGCCCCTTCTGGTATAATGTGTCCAGAGAAGCTGTTCGCCTAATGACATTTGAACCAAAGCGCCCTTTCCCTGTAATCATTGTAATTAAAAAATAATAATGATAAAAATCAATGTAATCTTAGAGAACACAAAATAGTCTGGTAGCAAACATTGGGGCAGAACTGGATACATTAAGACTATTCAGTAAATTGAAGGAGCCCTTAGTACTCAACAAGGTAAAAATTCAATCTATTATAGAATAATATTATAAGTGCACTATATAAAAGTGGATATATCTTCATAACTCATTGAATATTCTGATATTGTCGAGAATTTACTGCATTTTATTATATCACAAAATTAAGTATTATATTTGCTCAAATATCACCAAAAAAGTTTATATACAACTTGTTTAACCATTTGAGTAATAATTATACATGACCTATTATCAGGGTTTAACTCCACAAACAAAACAGTTCTATTTTTAGATACCCATAATTCAATATAAGATAAATAATTAAAGATTTTCTTGATTTTGATGGTTTCTAAAATACCTTTTCAATGAAATGAGCACAAGCTGCACTAATTTTAAAGAAAATAAAAACCACAGACAATTTTTAGTCATTGTAGCGGTCAAAACTGGCAAATAGCATATTTACGGAGGAAAATTATATAATATCATAATTCAATAACAGCTACTGAAGATAGTTGTTATTGTTAGGTAAATTATTTTTACTATTCAAAATTGAAGCAAAATTTTATAATAATATAAAAAAAACTGCACACCTTTGTAGTTTACTGCTCCAGGACTTCTCTGTCCAGAAAGTGCATGGTCTGGAGATATCCGCCGCCACAAGTTGGTAGGAGACAGTGTCGGACTGTTGGCTGTGCTTTTCTTCAGACCGCCACTTTGTTTCATCACAGAAGACACTGGCAATGTAGCTCTCATTGGCCCTTTGCCGACCGGGCAATCAGACTGTTTTCTTACGCGTCCCGACATCTTTAATTATTTATCACTGTTTTACTTCAATTATCTTCACACACTTGACAAACCACACCTGTATGAATAAATAACTAATATTGTACACCGACGCCGCACTGATTCTTTGTAGCAAGATTCATATGAGTCCCGATAAACAAAGCTTGAAAAAGTAAATACAAATCTTATTACGCAATTTGATATTAATGAAGTTTTCTGATTATTCCAAAATAATATAAAGATTGTACTAATTGTTCATCTAGCACTTACTATATAAAAACAGAATTACAAAGCTAACAAGTCACATTTTTTCTGCACAATGGATGAAAAGCTGACAGTTGACAAGGGACATCGCGCCATTCCTCTTCATATTTTCAAGTAAATATTGAAAAACAATGCTTCTTATTATTCATAAAATTGACGATTCCAAATCAACAGAAATTATAAAATGATATGAAAAAATTGTGTTAATATACATAATTAAGAATTATTCGTTGGCATCGCAATTAACAGCTGATTACTCCGCCATGACAGTAGACAGTGGTCTTGTTGTCTTGGTTCCACTAGGAGTGGCGTTATATATCGTAAATCGTTTTCATAACGATACAGCCGAATCAAAACGATAACGTTATGGGTAGAATTGATAACCATCTATTTATCATAACGCAATATTGCCACCGCAAAATCACAGAGGTCATTGCAGTGCCTTTCAACAACATGATATCATAATGAATAAACCATAACGGAGCGTAAACTTCTATACGAAATTAAAACCATATATATGATCAATGTTTTTATATATAAAAAGAAAGCTTTAAATATGTAAAAATACATGTAAATAGGAAAAAATATATAAGATGAACTTTAAATACATCTGTATATAATCAATTATTAGATCTGTAAACTTTTACAATGTACAGAAAAAGTATGAAAGTCCATTTTATTTTAGTCATAAAACAATAATAATAAAACAATCACAAAAACGAACTCGTGTAGACCGAAACTGTTTTAAAATGGTTTTAAATAGATCGTTTTAAAATATACGTTTTGTATAACGTTATGAGAAGGCCGGCAACGTTTCGTTATGTTATATATAAAAAGCATAACGATACATATCTAGGTTCCACAGACATTTTTTTTGGTTCATTCCCTCGCTTTATTGAAGAGGCAAAGGGTACTATAAGCCCATACAGCCAACTCTTTGTCAAATATATTTTTAGAAGTGGCTAAACATTCTTGTTGTCTTCACTTATTATCTTCTGTTTTCTTTTCTATTTTCTTCTTATAATCCGTCGCCTATAATTACCCGTTATTTTCAAATATTTATTAAGCATAAGCCAAATCTTCATAAATAATTTCTTATAACTTCTTATTTTCTTCACTTATCTTCTGTTTCCTTTTTTTTAATCTCTTCTTTTAAACTTCCGTCTATAGTTACACGTTATATTCAAATATTTAATAATAAAAAAGGCGTTAGCTAAGTCTTCTTTAAAGTTTATTATAAATAGAATATCTTCATATGATCTTCTCTTATCTTTTATTTTCATTTCTCTTTTTCTTTAAGTCAAAATCGGGATTTCTGTTTATATCATATCCAAAATACAACTACATTTTACACATATTTACAGAGATATTTACAAATTACCAGAATACAGAATTTACATTTTACCGCCTTCCCTCGTTCTATTCGGTTCTACAGACAAAACAAGATAGATTTCTATTTCTATATTGTTTACGACTTTTGATGTTATTTTGAGCTGCAGGCGGCGAGCGTATAAATCCCTTAAAGGCGGGTAACACTCCTGTGAGCCCCGGGTGTTGCAGGTGTGTATGTGCGGCGGTGATTACTTAACATCACGTGACCCGCCTGCTCGTTTGCTTCCCTCTCTTTCCCTTTTTCTTTTAAATCGACTTCAAAAAGGAGGTGGTTCTCAATTAGAATAGTATTTATTTTTATGTACGTTTGGACTTAAAGAAGGTAAATGCGGATTTTTGCTTGCCTGTATGTATGTTTGTAGGCACATCATGCAAAAACTACTAGATGGAATTCGATGTGATTTTCACAGTTAACATCGAATAACTAATTTAAAATATAGCGTAGGTTTCATGCGCCGCTTAGAACCCGAGCATATCTAGCAAATAATAAAATCCGTTACATTGAAAAGATTTATTGGAATATCAATCAACACAACAAGGAATGGAAAATAAATCATAAATATAATTAACAAATAAAATAAAATCACGCACCACAAGGGACTGATATGTAACAAAACTTAAATTTTTTATGTTCGTATATACCTAAAATAAACATTATATTTTAAATATTATAGTAAATCTCACATTACTGATGTCTGTATAAACAAATGACTATATTCAACTGTCATTCTTGTTTGCATATAAAGGCAATTTCTGTGTGCCACTAAGGTAAAATGTACTTATTTATTCTCAATTTACGTTGCATTAAATATATTGTTAAATTCATAAAATGAGGGAAAATACAGCATATAGATAGTTACAGAGGCGTCAGACTAAAGTCTTGGGAATAACGCTCTTTAGAAAACATAAAAAAATATTTTTGTAAAAAGCATTTGCTTTTACCATCTCCTTTAACACCACCTAAAAAAATGCTAGTGAAAACATAAAGTGTTACAATCATCTCAAAACCTGGCACCACACTCATATCTCTTTTATGTAAACATAGTATTAAAAATTTCCCAGCAGCTCAAGTAATACAATTAATATACACACTAGCTTTTGCCGGCGGCTTCACTCGCGTGGAATTTAGTCTGTCAGTTAGAACTATTCAACATAAATAATCCTACGGTACATCATCTATGTGTAAATCCAATGGTTCAGGCAGAGTACGCCATGATAGCACTCAGAGAGCAGATTTTTTCCTGACTTAATTGACATGTGTCGTTTTATTACAACAAAAATTACATTTAAAAAAATTACAAAACGTAGCATATATGTTATTCAAATGTATAACCTATATTACTGTAAAGTTTCATTCAAATCCTTCCAATAGTTTTTTTGTGAAAGAGGAAAAACCATACATACATCCTCACAAACTTTCGCATTTATAAGATTATAATAGGATAATTAATGCCGAGAGCAGGGCTTGAATCTTAATCATAAAGTATGATGAGTTTTAACGATTTTACCGCTTTAAAATCCTGACTGACGACGTATTGAACATTTCATAAATATACGAACCTTAGATGTCAAATGCCGGCAAGATTCATTGTGTTCTTACATAAAATGTTATCATAAGAAATCTACGCCCTAAAAATTAAACTACTGATACTAGCTTTATCTAGTACGTACACGTGTAATATAAAAGTCTTTTAATTCAGTACTTAGTCATCGCTCGACTGATTTTGAGCAATTTTCTGCTTCTGTTCGGCAATCCAGGCATGTATTTTTTCTTTGAGTTCAGTATTCGACTTCACTTGATCCATAGACAATGGTGAGCGATTGAAAGGATCTGTCTGGTCACTCAGAAGGTGCCTATAAGATAAAAACATATAGTTTATTATTGCTCAATGGATGAATTGATAAGTGGCATGTAATTCACATAAACAATAATTTACTTAAAACAGTAATATTTATAGCACAGCAATACATTTTTTTTTTACAATCAGTAAATGTATTTAGAATTGCATGCAGCATACTTGATGGAAATTGGTTACCGCTACCTATGAGCGCCAGCAACACCGGAAGTGAAACACGCGTGTTTTAATTTTATTCATTTTTGGGTATGATAGGTACACCAGTGATAAAAATTGCATTGCTGTTATTGTCATGTCATTCTGTGAGTCATAGTATCACAGAAAATAATATTAATTAATATGAAAGGACAAATCATATATACTAAGTTAGCCACAAAGTAAATTCGAGATTGTTATGCTACTATATTTTATAACTAACCGACCTGTGCCCACTTCGTTGGGCATTAAAATATAGCCTATAGCACTCCTGAATAAATTTGTGAAATAATTTTGTGAGTGAAAGAATTTTCATGATCGGTTTAGTATTTCCGAAGATTAGCCCTGACAAGCATATAAAGTTACAAACTTTACTAAATATTAAACATCCCAGGCCAATGAAAGGACCATAATTTTTTCATCGCGACCTGAGTCATACCAGATCAGACCTCCCGAGTCTGCTACTCGGGAGGTTCCAGATTAAATCACGAAGCGAATTACGTCACGAAGCGGTAGTACCTGGCGATGGTGGTCCTGTCGACTGTGGTGCGCGAGCTGGGCAGGATGACGGGGTCCAGCATGAGCGTGCTCATGATGGGGTCGAGGAAGTCGTCGGGCGCGTGCGCCAGCAGCTCCTCGTCGCGCGCGCGCGCCGCCGCGTGCGCCGCCACGCGCGCCGCCACCTCCTGCAGCGCGCCCACCAGCGCGCCGCCGCCTATGCGCACTGCACCACAACACAATGTAAAAATTCAGTATTCTATTTTATTTTTTTGGTTTACTATTTTTATACTTACTTTTCCTTTACAATGGGGGTGACGATTCGTTAATATTAAAATATTCTAAGGATACTGTTAAATAAATATCCTTAGATTTAGAATTCCCACTGACCATAAATATGTTCATTTCGAATTCTTAAATATTCTTTAAATTTAGATATTTATATTTAAGAAAATATTTAAAAAGATAATATCACATAATGTTGCAGTGAGAACCCTGGTCTTTCGAAAACACCTTTACACAATTGTCGAACGCACTTAACTCAATAAATACTAATCCGAAATGAATTGTATATTAGAAGACTACTAGAAATGACAATGACGTAGGATATGTTATCGTATTAATACCAACTTTTGTAACCACAATGTACAAAATTAAATAAATAAAAGATAGTTTCTCACCTAGAACAGCCTCGGCCAGCGTAAATAGCTCTGGGCAGTAGGAGCGGCCGTCGTCTGAGACAGCGCAGCAGAACCGCTCGTTGTTGCCCAGCTCCACGTACATCCGGCAGATGTCGAGCACCGTGCTCGCTGGGTCAAACTCGAACTCTTTCATGTCTTTCACCTGGAAATTAATATAAAGTTTTTTTAATTTATCTATACTACTACTATAAAGCTGTTTGGTTGGCTGAGCTTTTCTAAGTAAATAATGGTTGGACAATCCATTATTCGAGAAGGGTATGGGTGACACCGCGGGACAGTCACTAGTGATTGTATTTTGCATAACATTTGCATAATATTTAATACCTGGTATTACGTGTGTGTGGTATTACCTGTTATTTTATGTCTATCTATAGGACCAAATATTTTTTATAAAGAAAATATTTTTTTTGACGGATCCCGGATCTAGACGGACATTAGCGGATTTAAAATCTGGACGAATGCTGCACCAACTCTGTAGTTTTTGGCGTTAAGGTCAACCAGATACAGCATTCAACGGCCGTCGTCTAAGCTTCATCGTGAAGCCGTCTCCACACCTTGAAGTTCTTCTTGTTGGGGCCGACCAGGTGCAGCAGGAAGTAGTTGAGCATGGAGGCGATGCGGTCGACGAGCGTGGGGTGGCAGAAGACGAAGGGCGCGTGCGCGGCGAGGCGCGCGAGGGTGCGCACGGTGTCGCGGCCGAGGATGTTGTCGAAGCGCGCCAGCGTGCCCACGTGCGCCAGGCTCGCCAGCTGCTGCTCGCGCTCGCTGCCCGACAAGCGCGACCACTCGCCGCTCTCTCTGCGTATCAAACAAAACTATTCAATATTTGATTAAAAGACAGACTTTAATTCAAAGATCCATATGAGGCTGGCATAGTCACATCGAGTGACTGAAATAGTCCCTATAAATATTAGTTTAAAAAATAATAGATTTTGCCCGCGACGTCTTCCGCGCGACTACTGTCAATATTTCGGTAAGCGGCGTATTAAGATGAAACCAACGCTATATTTTAAGTTAGACCATCTACCATACAACTGTGATCACCGCATCAAATCCCATCTAGCTCTTCTCATCTAGGGTTTGTGTCATGCGCGTAAAAACATACACATAGAGAAAAGTTCTAAACTAGTAGTTTTGATTTCTATTGGCCCTTTCATAAAGACCCCTCATAATTTTTACTCTTTAAATATCTTCTACATACAGACATAATCCGGTTACAGTTTTATTATAGATATAAGGGAAAATCACATATTGAGTTAGCCCCAAACTAAATTCGACACTAGTGCTATGGGAAATTAACTCAATCATACTAAATAAGGTACACCAACCAAATTTTATAATACATACATATATAAATATTTCAATCATGATCTGATCTGGGAACCTGGGACCTCCTGATTAGCGGTCAGACACGTTAACCATTAGACCACGGAAGACGTCAAATGTGTTGTAAACACTCTTAGAAATTTACAGACTCTTTAAATGTTATGCTATTTATACGTACTGCGCGGCCTGCAAGGTGCGTATCTGGGCCATATTGGTGAGCGCTTCGTCGAGTAAGAAGATGGCGTCATTCATGAGCAGATTGACGAAACGTAGGAAGATTGGCGGCTGCACCGCCTCCATATTAGCTTCCGCTTCCCTTGCCAGCCGCCTAAAAATTTGTTTTAGATGAAACAGGTCTCTATTTTCCTTAGTAACACCTACTTTACTCCGATTAGCAACTTATGTAATTTTTTTTTTTATATTGTTAGTTCTTAAATACAAATAGTGGTAATCAATCGTTTTTTAAACGTAAACCATATTGAAAATATTTTTTTATTATTTCCAAGAAAACCCAATAGGATGAGAAGAAGGAGTAGACTGTTCAGAAGATGGTAAGATGAAATTAGAAAACATGCAGGAGTTACCTAGAGGCGCACTGCAATAGATAGAACTAGGTAGAGGGAGTTAGGAGGCCTATGTTGCAAGGCAATCTGATAATAACGAAAAATAGTAAGAGGAAGAAAAATGATGTTATCAAAAATAAACGCTTTATTTATTTAAGGAAAACCAACCATGACTTCTTGACTAACGGAGAGACATTACTACTTAAAATAATGATGAAACTTACGTAAAAGCCTCGCGGTGCTCATCCAGGCCCCACAAGAAATCCATGACCAAGTACATGGGGCGTCGGTAGTTGAACTTCTGTTCAAACTGAACGCTCTGTCCCGTCATCTCTATGCCCACAAACACGTCTAGCAGACATGGCACCAGCTGAGACAGTCAAAATATTTTTTTCAAATAGACCAGTTTATAGCATTTTTGAAACGTCTAACATTAAATGAAATATATACATGATTTCGTTTTATCACTTCCAAAGCGCAAAACGTGAAACTTTTAAAATAGCTATTTTAAAAGTTTCATGTTTTGCGCTTAGCAACTGCTTAGTTAAGTATATCGGCAGTGATTTTCATAAAATCAAAATAAAGTCGTTTAGTTGCCTTTCAGGAAACTTTTCTCACATAACGCAACGGAAGGTTTTTAAAGCCGGGGCGGGTAGAATATGAACACAAAATATATGAAAAAAAAAAAACACGTTTTACTGACCCCATGTCACTAAGTTGTACATAGCAGCAGTATGACCTTTAAAAACAATTTACTATGAAAACGAGAGCAGCGCCGTTACGGTTGTTATTTTTATTATATGATAATCATTATGAGGACGAACATTTTTCGTTGTTGAAGTACAGATTTTCTCAATATATGAAAAGGAATGAGGATAGAAAAACGTGGACGGCTTGTAATATACTCTTATTGCTGAGTAGAAAATATGGTGGGCGCTGACCTGTAGCCTGTGAGGGTGCTCCTTAAACAGCTGTTCACGGGAGAAAGTCGCCAAGCTGCTGAGCGGCTGCTGGTCATCCGGGTGGTTCGGCAGCATGGCTTCCACGCACTCTGCCAATCTCGCCCTATTATTTATATATTTATTTGAATATTTCCATAGACCTCGACTCAGTTTCACTCTTCTATCTTTATTTTAAATGTTAATATTATAAAGTAGTCAGAAAATTTACAACTGTTATAATATTTTTTCAATCTATACTAAAAGTTATAAAGAACCTCTTAAATATTTATTTTATTCTTTTTTTATTTGTTGTTACAGTGGCAACATTACAGTGAACATTTCAGCTGTTTAGCTATCACGGTTTATGAGATGCAGACAGACAGACGGACGGACATAGAAGACTCAGTACTCTCCCGTTTCCTTGAACCTATTGAGTATATTACCTCAAATGCGGGTTGTAAGTCCTGGAGGCGTCCCCCATGAACGTAAGCACGAGCGAAAGCGCGGGCCGCAGCAGGCCCGCGATATCCGCCTCCTCACTGACGGCGCCGTCGCTGCGCCGCGACATCGTGATCAACACCACTATGTTCTCTAGCACGAACTCTGGAATGCATCTGTGGAAAATACACGTCTTTATTAAACTAGCCGACCCGTGCCCAATTCGTTAGGTGTTAATTATTTTTGTGAAGCAATTATGTAAACTAATAGAGACTGATTCTTCGCATATACTGCACCGTTTACTCAGCGCACGCCGGTAAAGGATCACATCTTGCCTAATTAAATTATTTATGAAGTAAGTATTGTATAGTGGTAACGGCACACCATCTTTTTATTTTTAAAAAAACCTCACCTCAAAGTGTCAGGCGGGGGTGTCAGTATGGGCATGGTTACTGGGACCACAGTGGTGGGGGCATAGTTCTGAGGGCCGGGGTCCGTGCGCACTGCCACTTGCACCAGCCAATTGCAGGTCATAGCTTGGAGACGGGTAAGGTTGCTCAGCATGTCTTTCTCATGGAGAGCGCAGCGGAGACTCACGAATCTAGGATTAATATTGTATTTCATTTGGATAATGAAAAAAGTTCTCACATTTTTTACTGTAAGAGCAGATTTAAAGTACCTGGTCATGAGATGGTGGGTGCGCTGCCGCATGGGCTCCAGCAGATGGTGCGCGCCCGCAGCCACGTCCGCCATAGCGCGCTGCGCGCGGCCCAGGTCCTGTCCGGTGCGCCACATTTTCTCCGCGCACACACGAATACCTACATAGGACATCAGTTTATTAATACATATATTGAATACTAACTTATGCCAACGTCGTCCGCGCGCAACTATTATTGTCCATTCCTCTTTCTAAGTGGCGTATCAAGATGAAACAAAAGCATTTTTTAAGTAAGACCTTCTAAAACACAACTGTAAAAACCGTATCAAAATCCACTCAGTAGTTTTTACGTGATGCGCGTACAAACATACAGACAGACAAAAATTCTAAAAATGATCGTTTCAACTTCTGTAGGTCCTAAATATTGGGGGAGTCCCCACACATGTTTTCACCTTATCTCCCATGTACAGACAAAGCTCGGTTACAGTTTTATTATACATATGTATAGATACATAGGTATTATTTACAAGGGCTGCAAACCATGGCAGAATTCATTTTTATTTCTTAAAATAACAATGCTGGCAAACAGGCGTGCTGCTCACTTGTTGGGATGTGGTCACGGAAGCCTTTGGACATCTGAAATACCAGGTTATCACACGTGCGTTGCCGAATCTGAGTTGAACCTTATACTGAAGAACTCCATGTTGTCTTGATTACAGGGAAGAGAGAAGTAAAGGTCGCAAATCGGTGTTAACGGTGGGCTTGGCTCTGTCTACCTCACAAATACGTCCCACTTTATCTGACAGTATCTAAACAAAACAAACCTAAATCGATGCACTTCTGCGTCATGAAGAAACACTCGGTGACAAAAGTATAGGAGTCAGCGACGGGTCTCCGCACGGCCTGGCCGTCCACCTCGCGCGCCGGTAAAAGGCATGTTTCGGTGTGCAAACAATCCAAGTGGACCGATTTAGCCGCACATTCTTCAGGCTGTAATCAACGGATATATTGAAGCATTAGTCTCACAAAATCATGCTAATATTATAACTATATAGTAGCACGCACATAACAGAACGCGATAGAATAAAGTCGTGAAACTCGAAAACCACGCTTAGCTGAATAGTGGACTTATTAATTAAATAGCTTTTGCCAGGGGCTTCACTCGCGTCTTTGGGGGTGGGGGGATAGAAAGAGACAAAAGGTACCCCATATCACTCACAAATCCTGCAAGGATTTCCACATAAAAATCACATTAATCCATTGCTATGTTTTGACGTGAAATACGGATAAACAAACACCCTTTCACATTTATAATATTAAATATGGATAATATAAACATGAAAGCCTTATTATTTATCTATACATAAAAAAATTGTAACAGAGTTATACAAGAGAGTTTGTACATGAGAGATATTTAAGAAAAACCTATATAGGGGTTCTTTATAGGACCTATAGAAGCCAAAACGATTGTTTTTAGAATTTTTGTCAGTCTGTCTGTATGTATGTT
Source organism: Cactoblastis cactorum (assembly GCA_020352625.1). NCBI lineage: Eukaryota > Metazoa > Arthropoda > Insecta > Lepidoptera > Pyralidae > Cactoblastis > Cactoblastis cactorum. The sequence goes on from JADGIL010017798.1 coordinate 11,855, forward strand.
TGTACGCGCATTACACGAACACTACCGAACGGATCTGGATGAAATTTCTTTTTATCCCGAAAAAATGTATGGTTCCCGAGGGATATAATTTATTGTAACCGAGCAATAACGTATTGCAATTATCGTAAAATCTACGCGGACGAAATCGCGGGCACTAGCTACATTGTAATAAATTGTAATGTGTATAACACAGATTTCACCATGCAGGCATGTTGATTATTGTTAATCTGTCTGTCTCGCTATTACAGTTTACGCTGAATCATTTTCAAATTGAAAAACTGGGGTCGAATCATTTTTCCCCATCAAACCCTAAAGCTCTAATGAATGTTATTTTGTTTGAAAATTTCCGGTCATTTTTTTGTTAACCACCTTAATAAAAGGTCTTATTCGTAATCAGGAATTGCAAGTACAACCCCTGCCACACATGTTAATCCATATTGTTGCACACCACAGAACTCTATGCTGCTGTCATAAACGCCAATTTCGATGCAGAACAGTAACTTTAGTTAAACTTATGTGCCTATAGATATAATAGCTAGTTTAATATATAAATTTAGTTGATTCCGATAACCATTTTTGGAAACAGAATTTGCAGGATAGATGGATATCCTTTAAAATGGCACAAATCATACTTACAGGTACTGCAGGATATGTAGGATCAATTTTGAGCGACTTTGGATCTTCCGGAGTGGTGCAGAATGGCTGGCACAATTGCAACAATACAGCACCGAGGTTCAACATGAAGCCATCAGAGACACAACTCAGTGTCGCTGCATTTATTTCACCTGCCTGTTTATAAAACTTAATAATTATCTCACATTATATATGAGACTTTTTCATGAGAGTAATAAACATACATACATAGAGATGGACAGTAATATAAATTATATATCAGAATAACAGATGAAATTTTCTTTAGAACTATTCAAGACAAACAGTCCTATGGTACATCAATTTTGTGTAACTCCAATGGTTTGGGCAGCGTACGCCAAGATAGCTCTCGGAGGGCAGATTTTTTTCGACTAAATTGACGTGTATCACTATTTTACATAAAATCGATATAAATTTAGCCTATATGTTATTGTGATGTATAACCTATATTACTGTAGTTTCATCCAAATCTGTTCAGTAGATTTTTCGTGAAAGAGTAACAAACATACATCCTCACAAACTTTCGCATTTATAATATTAGTAAGATAGGATTTGTAAAGAACATACAAATTTTTGGAGTGTGTTCAACGCTTGTTACTCAGCTACTTTTCAAAGACTAATTTATAAATCAGTGTTTAATTCACAATATCAGTGAATATATTATTATTATTTTACTCGAGTGCGTTTGACTTCAGTCCCGCCTGTTGGGAAGCAATGATGAAGTCTAAAGTGGAGCATGCAAACTGAAGTAATGCCTTTTCACTCTTGCCTTGAAAATTTAAGAACAACAACACAGAAAGGGAATTCCTTTCCTTATTCTCTTATAAAAGTAACAGTTATTGGACAAGGGCATACAAATAATAAACGCTACCTGTACATTCCACAATTTCCCCCTGGCTACATTCATTTTCAAACATTTCCCTATCCATGTCAACAACCGGTTTTTTAGCTGCGATCCTCCTTTAAGCAGTGCGAGGAATATTTTGTGCATATTGTTGGAAAGGTGTGATGATGCATTCCAAACAGATGTCTCAATCAGCGATATAGCAGCCTGTAAATTAATTATAAAAATGTTATCAAAAAGTAATGGACAGGGTTAATGCTCATAATGCAAATTTTTACATATTTAACATTACATAAACGCTTAATATAAGCTATTTCTGATTCTTAGGCATTCATTACTTAATAAGGTATTAATTTATGGGCTATAAAAGTCAATAAATAGCTTAAGATGATTAATTAGTAGATGAACTATTGTTTAAACTAGCTAATAAAGCTCTACTTTGAAAGCAGATGAAAAAATAAATACTAAGTAAAAGTGCCCAATTTTATGTGATAACTAGCTTTTATGTACCATAAAATTATGGAGGGTATGGGGAGTGCTAACTCTGTTAACTAATTGAGTGAAAAATAATACCTGATCCATAGGATTATCAAAGAATTCATGGAGTGAAGTTGCGGTCCTCGGCAATACAGACAAACTGAGAAGAGCACCAATCACAGAGTCCTGATAGTGTATGCCTTTAGTTTCTAATTTCGGTTCCATGGTATCCATCAGTATTGGAGCTAGATGGGGACTGCCTGTAAATTGTATAACCATAGATTCGACATGAGAGTAAGTAAGTAAGTAATAAACTCTTGAGCATCTAAATTAATGTTTAAATACTATTTATGTATATTTACGAACAGTAAAGCTGATTTTAATATGTTTCTTAATCTCATCTATTTATAAATATCTGTTTATTAATAAATGTGTATCATCATATAAGCATTCTTTATATTGCTAACAGTATAATTGTGATCTATACATATAATAAATTGTAACTGAGCTATGTCTGTACAGGGCCGATATTTAAGAAAAACATATATACATAGGAGTCCTTTATAGGACCTATAGAAGCCAAAACGATTGTTTTTAAAATATTTGTCTTTCTGTATGTTGTATGCGCATCATACAAAACTACCGGACAGATTTGGTGAAATTTGGCACAGCAATGGACTATGAGCTAGATTAAAAAATATACTACTTTTTATTCTGGAAAAATGTACAGTTCGCAAGGGATATAATTTATTGTACCTGAGCAAGGGGCTGACAAGATATTATAGTAACCATTGGTCAGACGAAGTCGCAGGTCGTATCAGCTAGTAATTAAAATATAATACTTACTTGCGAATAAATATATGGATGGCAATATATAAATGGGCAGATTTATCAAAGTTGATTTATTGACATCTGTATGAATCCTCCTTAGGACAGGAATCATTGTGTCCTTCAATTGTTGCTGTGTTTCATTGTCACCTGTGTAGTTTGCAAATGAACTTGGTTATTAAAACATTCCCACAGAAGAACTATAAAAACTAAATTCAAAAATTTTCAATCACAAGTTCAGTTGGCTTGGTTGGAGTTCATAAATTGCTAAATTTAATAAAATGATTAAATTTAGCAATTTATGAACTCACCATTTTCTACAAAAGATTTAAATATATCTAAAAAAAATGTATGGCTTTGTGGATCTACATGTTTAAGCAAATCCACAAGTTGTATTGAAAAATCTTGGTCTTCAAACAGAGCTGGTTGTTTTAAAGCTGTAACTGCATTTCTAAATATTAGTTCTCTCATTTTCTGTATCCCATTCTTGACAGTTAGAGAGTTGGTTTGCTCATAAGCTTGCAAGTTTTGTAATGAACTAAATAAGTAAGGGAACACTTCTTTTTGAATAACTTGTTCTTTAAAAACCTTGGTAGCCTTAGGAATAACATAGGATTCCACATCAGGTAAAAGTAATCGTTCAAACAATGCTTGTTCAAGTGCTTCCAGATCTATATGTATTCTTGGTTTGTTAGCATCAGCTAACTCTTCTAAATACACCAATTGTTTATCAGAATGTCCTTCCACAGCGTTTGGGTTAATGGTAAAGTGAAAAACATCCTCTACAATTGTGTTCACCACCAATACTGCTTCTTCAGGTAACTGTTTAGTATTAATTTCTAACGGTGCGTTTTCAACTTCAGTGCTATTGGTCTGAACTCCTATCAAGCCCGCAAATGGATTATTCGGTTCCGACATGCTGAAAACTATTTTATTTTGTAACTGTTGTAATATTTAAGAAACCCATAAATCTTCACATTTTAGTTAACTTTAACAATATATAATGGAGTAGTTATAATAACTTTTCTTCAGAAATCCAGTTTTATGATGATAAATATTTGATTTTACAAAATCTGCTGAGTTATAGAAGAATGAAATCAAAATTGGTTTAATTAGAATAAAGATATCGGGAATGACATGATGTTTTTTCTTTGACAATGGCATTAAAAAAATAATAGACAAGGAATTATTTTTTAAATGTAGTGCAATCTGTCATTGTTCCGAGATTCTGTCGATTTAAGCTCTATAATATACTAGACAAAAGGAAGCATTTTAATACCTTGCCATTTTTTATTTTCTTTCTTAATTTCATCAGCCTAATGAACAAATTAAAGTATTTGCAAAAACAGTTTTTTTTTACGTCATTTCCAATATTATATATGTTTATTACATTTATACGTAAATACGAATAATTCGCGGTTCTTAGCTTCGTCTTATGATAGTATTCTAGCATAACTGTAGATAGCACTGAGAGATTAAACTTGGTTAAATTTGACGACCTCCGTGGTGTAACGGTTAAGGTACTTGACCGATACTCAGGAGGTCCCGGGTTCGATCCCTGGTCAGGTCATGATGGAAGGTAACCTTTTTTCTTAGATTAGTACATATCTCATCTAAGCCTTTTTCTGATTGGCCTGGATCTTGGATGTTTATCTATTTAAATATTTATTATAAAATATAGTATCGTTAAGTTAGTATCCCTTATTACGAGTCTCGAACTTAGTTTGGGGCTAACTCAATTTGTGTGATTTGTCCATATATATATTTATATAAAAAAATGCAATTTTCTAAATTCTTTACGTTGGTTACAATTTACAATCCAAATCGAGTGAAATCGAGCAACAAAAAAACCTTTTTAATCCTTTTCATAGGTGTACCAACCTTTGATACCAACATTTCAATAATTTTCAGAGAACCATTAAATTACTTTATACTGTTAAGTAAATTTTAACTATTTAAAACATTTGTAAATATACATAAAAATTACATTCAAAAGCTATTCAAAATAAAGTTATTGAGTTGTTTCCTTAAAACGTTATTACAAAATTAAAAAGTTCTAAAATAGCACTTCCGTAGATCGATACTAGCGCCAAAGAAGGGTGGTGTTAGAAAATGGAACTAATTGCTTTCCGACCACTCCTTGTTTCTTGCAGTCGTCGTCCGAAATCATTATTGCGCACATTCTCAAATTGTTACGTCTTTATGCAGCAATGCTATGAAATATTCCATTTTTAAATGGAGTATAGTAGTCGCACATAGTGAATCGTTCATTAATGTAAGATTGGTAACACTTACTATTATAATTACTAGTTAGGTCATGCCAATGCGTGCCCCCTACTTGATTTAATAAAAGTGCTTGATGCTAAGAAAAGAAATTACACTTGTGCTACATTTTCTGCAACACAAACATATTGCGTTTTCGCGTATTTAAAATATCTACAGAAGGGTAATAATTATCACTCATCATCATTGTGTAATGCAACAAAATGGCGGTCGGAATATATCTGTCAGTCCAACTACGTAGTCGAAAATAATTCGGGCTATGTATTAGTTTATTACAAAATACTTGTGCATGTTGGCTAATAATTTTAGAATACAGTCTTTTTTATAAAAGTAGATTTTAAAATATTTATTTATGACGGGCTCTTTGGTGTTGGTTCTTTGTAATACTTTATACTAATATAATATAAATGTTTATCTTGTTATAAAATTGTTCCATGCAGAACATGATTACATTAGATATCTAGCCTATAAATAGGTTTTGAGATAAATTATATGTTATACGACCAAATTAAAAAACATGAGCAGAGCTGCCGATGTAAAATTTCTTTTTGTATTAGTGTGCGTTTATGTACACACGCTAAATGACCTCGATAAAGTAAGGACACATAGATATCTTGACATTATAGAAGGCTGACGTCATTCATTCGTGTCGACTTTGCGTAGTAAGATCGCAGCGCACGGCAAAACATTGTGAAATGTGAGGGGCCACCAGCTTGTCTTGCTTGGATCAACATATTGTACTTTCAAAGTAGTGGCTATGAACAGTTACTGTACTGATTTCTGCCATATATGTTGAATATCTTACTGAGTATCAATAATATTTTGTGAATATCGGAATACTGCCTATTTTCAATGCTCATTGTTCCAACGAATATTAGGTATAGTATTTAAGACAAAAATGAGATTTACTTTAAGCGTAACATATGTAATTACATTACAGGTTAATAACGCATAATATAATTAATCAACTTGACATTCCTTTGTGATCACGTTTAGGGAAACTCAATAAAATACAGTGGGAATGTATGTGTGCGTATAGTGTATTTGTGTGCGAAATGGGTAAATTGCCCTAATTTTCAATTATTTTACTATTTCTCTTCATGTTTTTAAGGAAAAGCTTAACATGTACTTGTATATACTTATATTGCTATTCGCATTTTTCTTCTCGCATCAAAATTATTTTTCTCCTAAATAGGTACGGTGTTATCCGCCATTTTCTTGTTGGGACACAGGAAGTCTATTTAATTCAGTCGGGTTATTCAATATGGCTTCTTGGTAAATCAATGCTAAATTCTATTGATCTAGTTTCTTTAATAGCCACAAATGATAATCATTTAAATAATGATCATTAATTATTGACATAATTAGAGTTTTTGACTAAACAATCCAATATATTTTTAAGAAAATAGAGCTCGTTACATTTTCTACTCAATCTACTTAGTACGTATAGGTAATTATTATTAATTTACTATGCTCATGAGCATTTATACAAAGTATCTATATAAACAGTGAAATATGTAGTATAAAATTATACGATGGATCAATAAAATTGTTTGACATGCGATTGTCGATTCACGATTTACCATACTTTTCAGTATAGGTGGGTAGGTAGGTACGAAGTCTTTTCATTTTAAGATTTATTTATTTGATTATAATTGAACCAAAGAAATTTCGTTCATTTGAATATATAATTATACACAATCGCTTTACATCTACAATATATTTTCAATTGTTACGTAATATGTTACCTACTTATCCAATTTACCTTCTAATAACTTCTAACAAAACAAAACACTTATGGTTTCTTACCTACTTATTTGATCTCAAAAATAAAACTTATGGGTTCCGTATCTAGATTCTCATCTAGTTAATTTAAATCTACCACTTTCCGTCTAATGATTAGAAACAATACCTACGTTTACTTTGTTATTTCGAATTTATTATAAGGTAAATTTGCATAAAAACACTTAAGAATTGCTTAAATTCTTCTCATTTAATTATCAAGGTTTGGCTTGATGGGGTTGATAAGGTTTGGTAAATACGAGTTTTATGATAGAGATGAATGATGAAAAGTTTTGATATCTTGTTTCCTTGTATATTGAAGTCAAAGTCCAAAGGTCTTTTGGGTCGACCGACTTAACGTTTTGTCATGACTAATTAGTTTTATATTGATACATTATTTCTTATAAGTTGAAGAGGCCTTTGTAACTAAGGATTGAATGAATTCGATAAACCTCGACTTTTATTGCAAGTACGCTAATGCACATTTATGTTATTTTTTTTTTAAACTGGTACTATCCTGATTAAATTTCGATTAATTTGATAAATATTGCTACATAGTGAGACAAATATCAGGCTAGTGTAATTTCCGCAAAAGCTTTTTATTTTATTCCATTAAACTTTCGGTAGACCGTTAGGCGAATGCTATGTGTTTGATTGTTTGTTCGTCTTTCACGTCAAAACGGATTAGTGTAATTTTTTAATACGGAGATAGTTGAAGGGCTTGAGCATCTCATAGCCTACTTTTTGTCTCTTTATATCCCCCCTGAATTTGACGCGGGCAAAAGCTAGTAATATATAACCTTTTTTGCGGTTTCGCCTGCTAGAAGTAGCCATATTAATTGCACATCTAAAAAGTAGCCTATGTTTACCAAAGTATTATATAGTGTTTATAAAAGTAAAAAAGTTTAGGCAAACTTTTCATGTATGGAACGACCTATTTATTATATTTCTATAATTTTTACTTTTTTAATATGAACATTTACATTTAACGATTTCATTCCTTAGTCTTTTAGGCATATATATAAATGCTAATTGATTTTTTTATCAATTCCAGTGAAACTTTCGTAATGGCGGATGCGGCAACGAATGTAGAAGATTTGGAAGATGGAGAGATCGAGAGTGATGGTGAAGATGTTGCAGGGACACAACCGGAAGAAAAACCGGAAGAAAACGTGCAAGTTACACAGGAAAAAAGCAGTCAAGAAAATTTGAATGCTCAAGAATTTTATTATCCTAAATCGGGTAAGAAAAAGAAAAATAAATCGAAGAGCGAGCAAAAGTTTAAAGATAAGAATAAGAAGAAAAATAAATATTCTAGTCCAACAGTCGAAGAAGATTTTGCTGGTAATATCGAAAAGGCAATTAGGAAAGCAATGAACAAAAATGATGAAGTAGAAAGTAATGCTGAAGAAGACGTTGAAGAACGCAGAAAGCATAAGAAAAGAAAGAAAAATGATAACAAGGATGGTCTGCCAAAAAAACGCAAAAAACAAGAGTATTGTGATGAAATGGACGAAGACGAAATGATGTGTGTGAGAGGCGCTTCCCCAGTACAGAAACCTTTAGATTCATATGGAGAAGATGACAGAGATTCATATGCGTCTGATAGCAGCCATGAATCTCGAGAGCAGCATCAACGGGTTCAAAGAAAAAGACCACCTCAGAGAGAGCGGAATAAGAACCATAAAAATGATCGCCGAAGAGTTCAAAATCAAATGCAGGATGGAGATGGACTTTGTTCCTATTATATGCAAGGAAAATGTCACAAAGGGAATGATTGTATTTACTCACATGACGCCCAACCGCCTAGAAAAATGGAACTATGTAAATTTTATTTAATGGATTGTTGTGCAAAACGTGATAAATGTTTATATATGCATGCAGATTTTCCTTGTAAATATTATCATACTGGTCTTTCTTGTATATATAAAGATGACTGCAAATTTGCACATGGAAAGCCTTTAACTGAAAATTTAAAAAATATTTTATTAAAACATATTGAATCAGCACCTAAGGAAATTTTAGGAGATTTCCCTAGGTTACATAGAGAAGGAGCTTTACAAATGATTCAAGTTACTCAGTTAAAATTGATGCAGCAATATTCTGAGAATACTGAAAACGATGATAAACCAATTCCGTCTCTATTTGATTTAAATATACCTAATCCTCAGAATATAATGGATAATATGCAGTCCAATCAGTTTAATAACGATAGACAAAATAAAATTTCTCCTAAAATTCGACAGTCCAGGTGGCAACATGATAATTCAAATCAAAATTTCAACGTGAATATAACACCAAATAGCACTGCTGGAACCACAAATGTTTTAAGCATTAAGAACTTAACTGGCGTTTTGACACCGAGACAGATTTCCGATCTCACGAAAATGGGTATTGAGAATTTAGATCAACTAGGACAATTAACTGTGTTGCAGTTGAACAGCATTGGAATTTCGCTAAAACAAATAACTGAAATACAACTTAATACTATGAACATACAAAAATTAGGTTTGATTAATGCTAATAATGAACAACAAACACAACCGCCGTTTGCAACTACCACATCTACTAATAAGGACATGGACTTAAGAGTACCACCTGTAGTTCCGATATCAAACAATTTAACAGTAAGTACTTGTTTGCCTGGTCAGGATGTTGACATGCGTTTTCAACCACCTCTTGCAATAGCAACGTCTGATGATAGTTGTTCTAGTAATATTGCAATAAAAAAAGAGCTTCAGGCAAATAAAGACATGATTGACATTGATCAATATACTAAGGATGCTTTAAAGTTTGCTTTAAAAGATAAGGAAAATATTGATGTTTCTAACGATACATTTGAGAGTGAAAATAATCTTATGTCAATTGAAACAAAAGATGTTGACCATAGAGTGCTTCCTTTCACAGACGAAAGTTTATTAAAATTGCAGTCCAATATTAAAAAAGAATTGGAAGAAATTAACTCCAAAATAGAATTTGATACTGATATACGTTTTGCTAGCGTAATTAAAGAGTCAGAAGATATTAAAAATATTAAAAAAGAACAAGATACCGATATTCGATTTTCTAATACTAGAAACGATTTTCCAGATAATTCAATAAAAAAAGAATTCGACACTGATATCCGTTTTCTTCAACCTGAGCCAATATTTAAAAATTCAGAGAAGAGACATCGTCGATCTACAACAGATGATGAGGATAATTTGTTGATTGATGAAAAGTGGTATTCAAGTGACGAAGAAAAGGGAAATAAAAGAAAGTCTCCTGTTTCTTCACCAAAACAAAGTTCATTATCTCCTCAAATTCCAGCCCCTCATGTTATAGAACCTTCGTCCGTACTAAGTAGAATTGGAGACCTTTCTAAGATAGATATAAGTGAAGAAGTTACTAAATTATTGAACACAATGAAAAATAACTTGCAAGAACCAAAATCTGAAAACATAATAGAACAGATTGGTTCTCCGAAATCAAAAGACCCTAGATCTCGAAAATCTCCAGACAGAAATAGTGAGCCAAGTAAAAATGTAAACAAAAAACCTGCTCGCGTTTCTATATATGAATGTGTAGATGGTGAACCAACAGATGGTCGAAGAAGGACAGATGTAGATTTACGCCAGTCTGAATACAAAGTACCTACTTTTGGAGACACTGATCTTCGACAAACGACAAGTGGAGACATTGATTTTCGTATAAGCCTACCGTTTAAACCAATAAATAATTATACTCCAGCGACTGAAATAAATGGATCAATAAATAGTCATCCTCCTATTCCATATAAATTAATACCTATAGATATACCTCGGCCCGATTACACCGATATCAGAGATAGTACAGCGAAATCTCAAGCTCTAGTAGACCCTAGGCTGAGGAAAGTATTCAGGTTATCATTAGAAGAGTCGAACAGTGACAGTGAAAAAACAAGCAAACCGGTAAGTGTAACTCCTGCCGCGCCGCGGGTTGACCCGCGGAGAAAACCAAAAGATGTTACAGATATTTCAACTCCAGACCTGAAGCCAAATACTTTAGAGTTACAAAACATTCTTCAAAATTCAAATTGGTATAAAGATTTAAGTTCTACGCAGAAAATATTTGTAAATCAACATTTGGCACCGGTAACACAAATTATAAAACAATATCAACAGGAAAAGGTTACTGGTAAAAAATTAGATCTTACATTCATACAAAGTAACTCAGTTTTATGCAGTATCTTTACGAACTTAGGAGTATCTTTAGGAGATAATGGGGAATTTTCTTATATTCCGAAACCAAAGGAAGCATTATTAAAAACTCCAATTAATTTTAGCCAAAATCCAAGTCATTTTAGTATGAACAACATGCCTATGATGCCGGGAAATATAGATAGCAACAACCCAAATATGATGGGTATTCCGGGAATGAACATGGGTGGTATGAATCATATGAATGTTGGACCTATGCATAACTTTAACCAGCCAATGCCGGATCCACGTGGCGGACCTGCGCCTGGTCTTTTAGGTATAGCTCCGAATATTCCTCATAATTTTAACAATAACTTTGGCGGCCCCAATAATTACAACAACATAGGTTTTAATGGACCTGGACCGGGTAACGATTTTAATTTTATGGACGGTGAACAAAATTTCCCAAGATTTCCTAATAGAGGAGGTCACCGTGGTCGAGGAAATGACAGGTGGAATCGTGGAGGTTCTGGTAGAGGGCATCGGGATAGAAAAAACTTCAATGATCGTGGGGGATGGAAAAATGAGAGACATTAGTGTACATAAATTTACTTTATATTTCTTACGATTATAGTTAAATTATTTTTATTAAGTAGAGTTAGAGTAGTCCTTCCACATACTACGAAATGTGATCAAGGTGATAATTATTAATTGTAATGACAGACTTGTGTAGACTACTACACTCTTTTATAGATAATTTATATTATTATAGGTATAAGAAATCTCGTGTACAAGGTCTTTAGTGTAAATATTTTTGCAAAGTACATGTATTATCGGTTAATAATATCTACGGGAAATTTAGGAAAATAAAAATGTAAAATTATGTTTGTACTGTATCACGAAATAAGCGTCTGATAGCCAAATGTTTAAAGACTGAAGGCAAGTTTTGTTTATATAAAAACGAATACGATATAATTTCGAATGTTGGTCGTGAAGTTTAAGTTCGATAGACTAAATAATCTGTCTTTAATTTCATCATGTTTCTTTATTGCACTTTCCATTGAAATATTTTTTTACATGTAAATTTAAATAAATCTAGAAGCAATATTTAGACTTTTATTATATTGTACTAATGAAATTTGTCGAAATTTATTAGGATCGGATTATGGATATGTAATATCGAGTAATTGTACCTAATAAAAAGCCTACTCAATTTAAAATAAATCTTATGTTAATATATTTTTCTGTTTTGACTATTTTTTTCATGAATGTATATGCTCTTTATATGTGATGGTACGTCGCCGGAGAATTTTATTAATGAATGGATGATTTTCAGTTCAGTTTCAGCTGAATAGTTGTAAGTAATTGGTAAGTATAGTATGTCAGGTAAATAATATAATTAAGAGTCAATTATCTATCCATATTTATTGTTTGTAGAATTGAAGCTACATAGTTTGAAAAATCTATTTTGAGTCTATTTCCACCACCCTTTAGATTAATTGCAACTTGTGACACCTTAGTAAACGTAGCAGCTGCAAAAAAAAAATATTTTATCTAAAATTAATATCCACCTATATCAATACCACGCGAGTCAGATTTCTAACTCTTCTTAAATTACTATGAAGGAATTTAGAATGCGAAAATAATCACTAAAGAATAAACATTTTTTGCGGACAAATGTCAACTAACTCACGCGCCTCTGATAGAAACTATCTAGGTACTATATTTATATTATTCGACCTTACACAGGTTCAAAGCGTCCATGTCATCATTTTCATCAGTGCAGTTGTAAAAAAGGACACATTGTTTTGGCGACAACTTTGGCTGCGAGACAAAGTAGTTGTATAAAAGTTCCATTTCTCTGGCAGCTGCCTGAGCTGTGCTTGGCGAACATACAAGAATTACACCATGAACACCCACTCTTAGTGCGGGCCAACAAGGTTCAAACCTGAAACGTAATGTCGATAAAATTAGTTGTGATAAAATGTACTTATTTATCTTGCTACGATTGATCATTTATTTAATCTTTACAACAATTTGTAGATACACTTTCAGCTAATGACGTTACAGAATAATATAATTATCGTATTGATGGGAATCAAATTATGTATTATAACTAGGCGAGGGGTGGTCATGTCTAAACAACTTTACCAAATAGATTTATAGCAGAAACTCTAATTCGGTCATTTCTCAATTAGTATAGAATAGAAGGTCAAAAACATTTTTAATATTCGATGTAATCTACATACATAAGTTAAGAAACAAATTTTTAACAGGAAAAGAAATTTTTATGTGTTATAGGATCCCGCAAGCATTACACATTTTTTATGTAAGAGGGAGG
>JADGIL010017824.1:401-10532 GCA_020352625.1 Cactoblastis cactorum
CAACGCCGGGGTTTGCAGCTAGTATTTCCATATTACGCTTGTTAAGAGCAGGCTCCCGCAAATAATATTTGTACTTGACCCGCTTAGCGTCTACACAAACACTTCAACTGAGATGTACTCAGTGTGTGGTATCAGATATCCAATAATATAGAAGATTCCAATAGGCAATGTCCTAGATTATATTTATATTGGAAATATTAAAGCACATGTAGATTTCAGTATTGATAGCAAATATTTTTCTGATGAAGAATGGTGAATAGTAATAATATAGTTATTACTAAAAGACAATACACATATTCAAACTTTATAACCCTGAAATAATTAATCAAAACGTTCACCAAATCAAAGTAATTCAGTATTTGTGTCCACAGAGCCTTCAACTTTCAATCAAAACCTGAATTGCGGATGACCTTTACGCACCTAGAGGAGTCAATATGCACCTAGAGTCAACGTACATGTAAATAAAATATTCTTTTTTGAGATAGCAATAGAACAAAAACGATAGATGATGCAAGATGTCAGGGCCAGAAACATCAAAAAATAAACGAGAATCAAAAAACTCGATCGAAATCATTCACACTAGCCGTGAATAAAAACGAGGTGACAGAAAACATTTAGTAATGAATTGGCAGGTAAGAAGAAAAACAAAATAAATAGTTTGCTGAGGTTTTAAATGCAGTTCTAACGGTCTCAATTACCCGGCGCGCTGGGGGCGGCGTCTTGCGCCTGCGCCGGCCATGGCCGATGGCCACCGTTACGTGTACCACCGTTCATCGCAATTAACCACAACTTGATCGTTTATTCGTTTAGCACGAAAATTGAGATTGAATCTAATCCTACTTTCATAGTAGGGAACAGAATTTTAGTTTTCTAATTCAACATCAAATACAGACTTAACGTTAATTAAGAAACTTGTAATAATTTAAGTTAACTTAATTTCGAGATTATCTTAAATCAAAATCACTATTTACTGCCTGCAGCGGACCAGTACGACATCGAAACTTTCAAGAAAAGAGCGTATAAATCCCTTAAAGGCCGGCAACGCTCCTGTGACCCTCCAGGTGTTGCAGGTATTTATGGGCGGCGGTGATTACTTAACATCACGTGACCCGTCTGCTCGTTTGCATTTTTTTTTAAATTTCACGCCTAAGACATAGTGAAATCCTAGATGTGAATATTAAGATAATCATACATAGGTGATTCACTTGGACATTATTCCATTAAAACATGAATCACTTACAGATGATACTATAAGATAACTGGAATTGGTTCATGTCTAAAATAACTAAGCACTTACAATGCATTCAAAACAATCAGTGTTGCCATATTAGTCTTTGGAAATGCAGACTGGAAAAAAAGTTTTAAGGTTCCGTTATAAACTTATAAGTATTATTTACCTTACTTACAGACCTTACTTACTTACTACCTTATTTATATATTCTTACTTAATTTAAACAGTGGTTTTGAAATATATTAATGAACTTACAACAATCTGATTAATTAATGATAGAAGTATGAAGTAAATCTATAGTAATTACATAGGTACATACATATTATCACGCCTTTTCCCCCTAGATGTAGGACCACATTTTTCCACTTTACGGTCCTGACATACTTCCTTCTTTCCTCCACATTCAATGTTTTCACTCACAACCATAATAATTATTACAATTAAAATTTTTCTTAATGTAAATTTAAAAAATATCAGTAATAGAAGAAGAAAATTTAGTTTTTATCGGTTTACAACATATCATACATAAAATGACAGTTTTGACAATTACCACTATCTCTGAGCTAAAAGTTTTGTGCTGCAGCAACACTGAGAACAATTCTCAAGGGCACTGATAATGCGCTCGGCGTATGCCGCCCACCGCCGACTGATTTAGAACAGTGGAACAATAATTTTCGTTTAATACTTACACTAAGTATGTACATACATATGTGTAGCTGTGTGTAAATAAAAAATATAGATATTATTATATATTAAATAAGACAATTCATCCAAAGTTTAAGCTTTTTCAATTCCATTTTTGGTTTGAATATAAGTAACAATTATGAAGATATATAATTTATAATAATTCAAATGAGATATTATTTTATTTAGGTACATGAATTGGCATAAAAACCAATATGATATACAATATAATATATCCGAAGCATCTGAAGAAGGAATTTAGATGGTGTATTTTTAGAGCCTATCTATTAACACATGATCAATACTGCGGCTCATTTGTACTTACTCGTATACGTATACAAGTAAGAATAAACTAGTTTTATAAATGTTACCCCACTTGAGAATATTAAACATGCATAAAATAACACTTGTTAACCTTTGCATGCTCTTAACACTGCAATAAACTACATAATGAGTATGTTTTAACAAACTATTAATATGTCGATAAAAAAAACTTCTCTGTATTAAATTTTTTGAACAAAAAATTAACCGATCTTTATTCAAGATCATCAAGTAATTTGATTTAATAATAACATAAAATGTCTGACATTTCTCATTAGTGTTCTGTTAAACGCAAAAGATCCTTAACGACTTATATTTTTTCTCGGTTCATTCAATAAACTTTGAAGGTTTAAGCGGCATTTATGTGCCAATTCATTATGAGTTTGACTTGCCAATTTTTTCCCTATTGCGCCATTAATATAATTCTGATATAATTTAGATAATCATCAAGCAAGGCAACTTTGATATGATATAAAATATAACTCAGATTCCTTCGAAAAATTACTGCCTATCCTAAGTGCAAAGTCATAAATACACGGAAAGATGCTATGAGCTTTACAACCACTTATGTATTATAAGACTATCGACTTGTCCCAAGATGTGGCTTTTTATGTTTGCCCGAGAGTAAATATCCATTAGGAGAAAGAAGTAATGGCTGAGGGACATTAGGCGCTCGAGGTCACGTCATTAAAGCAGAACCTCTTGAAGAAAAGTTAAACTTTGCGCAGTACTTTATTTAAATCTTTTCTTAATTACAATCTGGTCCTGCTATTACTGTTCTAAATGATGGGCCACTGGGCTAAACTAAACTTCGGTGTAACTAAAATTAATTTTACATACATTTTAAAACAACTCTCATTGTGATTTAATTCGTTCTCTGAACTTTATGACTACAAGTGAAACAGTCCATCAGTTATATAAGAAGTTACAAGAACTAACGCCAAACCGGCTACATGACTCAATTTTCATAATATAGAATGCACTAACGTCGTTTTATGTTTAATATGTATATGTATACGCAACAAACACTACCCAGGCCCATAAATCGTAATGCATGACAGCGAAGCTGACTTTGCGCTTATTAAGAAGATATTTTTAGGTTGGAGCGCATTATTTTTTATTTCGCTGACACTAATTTGTGTTTTGACAAGCCCTTACAGAGACAGAGACCGAACTTTAATAATGCTCATTATTTCCATTTTTTAATAAATATGTAATTTATTTATAAAATTATAGATATTTATAAGTATTTATCAATCTAGGAGATCACGTACGATACATAAAGATTTTTTTGTTGTTTTGAAACAGAAATTAAAGAATAATAACTAAATATACAATAATAGTAAAATGGGAGTTCGAATCGGGCAGCCTCCAGTGTCAGTCGGACCTAGATTATATAAACTGTGGTCGCACCCACCCTTCGCTCCTTAAACAAAAGGAACCGAAAATGAAAGCGCAGATGTTGCTACTTAACTCCAGTGCCGCGTATTTCACAAAAGAAAAACTTGCGCGTCCGGCCCTCAAGTTGAAGACTCTTTTATTATATCTACACTTTCATTTAAATTCCTCCTCTATTAAATATATTATTTTGTACAGTATTTTGACAGTGTGTGATCAAGTGGATATCGACCCTGAAGGTGTGTGTGTGTGTGTAAGAAACTGGTGAGAACTTCAATCATTTAAAAATGCGCATAGACATAGGTAGTAATATCAGCAGTCGAATAAATTTATTTTAATTAATAATTGAGTCATTACAACATTGAGTAATGAGTTGACTTATTGCATTATACTGATTTACCCATATTAATCGCGGCATCAAAACCCTATCTTATAAGTTATTGTTCTCAAAAAATTAGTTATAATTTTTAAATTTATGATTACGCCGATATTACTGTGAGTGACTAATAGGTAATTATAATTCTAGGTAAAAAGCATTTCTCGGAATCAGTACCTAGCAATTAGAGTTGTGAATCTGAAAATATTGGAGACATTTCAATTTCTTTCAATTTCCTTACCTAACCTAACAGCTTTTGAACCCAACAAAACGTTGAACGAAGCCGTAACTAAACATCAGTTCATACATTACACATAATTAAGAGTTTTGGCTCTATTAAAAATAAAAAGTAATTTTATCTTAATTAGAACTAAGTCTGCCTAAAATGTGGATACATTTCAGTTAGTAAAAAAAACAATACTAAATATCTAAAAATCCAAGTTCCAAAAATTTATTTCTCAAGAAGTGCACTTAAATGACAAGAAATTGCTCTCAAAATTCTGAGAATCTCCAAAAAAACACTTGTTTAAGAAATAGACAAAGCACCAAACTAAAGCTGTAACCCATTATATAAGGACTGAAGGCACTGATTGAAGGTCAACAAAGAATATTATGTTCAAAGTAAAACAAAAGCTCCAACATGTGTAGATGCAACATGCAAGAGGAAATAAATATAAAGGCAGACACTTATGAAAAGGTCTCGGACAATTAAAACGCTACAGGCAATTAAAATATTTATACAAATAAAAACGACAAGAAGTTTGTGAAAATAAAAAGGAACCTATTTATCGCGGCAAGATATAGGCACTAGAGGAGAGCGATAGCGACTTAGAAGTTATAAGCCGAACTAAAACAACCAAGACAACACCCACGTACCCAGATGTGAAAAAGACCATCGAAACTCATCTACGCTCTCCCCCGTCAAATAACCCGTCCTCCTAAATTCCTATATTGGCTAAAGACTGCAAAGTCGGTTAATTGCGTCAGTCCGGTTGGGATCGGCTGTCTCCTGCCTCATCGCAGAGCGTGTCACTCCTTTAAAAAATGCCCCCTGGTTTATTCGGCTAGACAGTTTCAGGCTTGTTCTGACTGGATGTGGTACCTATGTTCATGTTCATTAATATACATTACCTAGTAGTAAAGTGTAATTTGTAATATGCATTAATAAAGGTATAAAACCTTGTGATTTTATTTTAGAATTATGAATTTAGCGCCCGATAAATAAACGTAATGTTGTTTTAACTACAAATGAGTTCTTGAAAAACATAAAATACTCTGACACATTCACAGAAAATAGTATTAACACATCGATCGTCAGTGATTAGGAACCAGTCTTCAATTCTCCTTAGGCTATTTCTCACCACGAGCTCGAATCTGACAGGGCATCGAACGGAGTGAAAGTTCCTCAGCCGACGAACATCGTGTAATACTGGCAAAATTAACTCCATCACAATGTAACTAGCTTATTCTTGGGGGTTACAGTTGAAAATAGATTGAACTGCTAATTGTTGGACGTGTGTCGTCAAAAGGGTCGCCTCGACGCCGCCGACGCCGCCAGCGTCTGATTCATTTTATTTGCGGCGCCCACTCTATAAAAAGATCGCGCATACGTCCGTCCGTCTGCCACTGCGTCTCCTTCAGCTTCTTTATTTTGTTGCTCACTAATTACTAAAATTATTTTTAAGTGACTTCTCATAAATCTAATGAAAACAGACATGAGTTTGACCGACTAGCTGTTGTTATTCTATCTTAATGATTTGTAATCATCAGCAAATACCGGCTTTAGAACCAAATACCAAGTGGGTATGAATTCATAAATTAATCATATTCTGGAGAACTGTTCATACGTTTCCTAGACATTGCTCTGTGGTAGGTACCGTAAGCCAAACCACAGGCAGGCCTGCACAACCTCCGTAACATTACCCTGATGTAAATGTTACCACAGCCGCCTTTTACTTCCAGACCGCTGCCACAGTTATTGTACAAGTTATTCAATTTAAAAAATCCGTATTTTATTAGGATAATATGAATTAATAAAACATTTACTACTATCATTATTGAAAAACCTGCAACTAAAGTCGTACTTTACCACAATAAAGAAATAGAACATGGCTTTTATTTACTTATAGCTACTTTATTCTTCAAGTAAAACATGAACATTTTGAGTAGGGCACTTGGTTTTGCAGAATAATTATCAATTCCCCTATTTAACGATGTGACTCAAACAAGTCTTTCAACATGATTAGCAAACGATTCCCATTTAAGTTGCAAAGTGGAATAATCAAGGAACAGGACAAGCTGGAAAGCCTTAAAATATTCCCATCGGGTCGTCAATTTTGCCAATCTAATAAAAGTGTTATCGTATGCGTCGATCCATGAAACCCTTTATATGCTAAAGAGACTTCCGCTGGCGAAAATAATAATTTTCTCGGGTTATTGCTTCGGCCGACGCTCATGTTGGTTTATAAATGTGACTCGTTTATCTCCAGCAATAATATACAGCTTTTATAGTCATCGAACGAAACTAATAACCGTTTTATAAGCCAACGGGTTCATGTGAAAATGGACTCTACACATTTCATATTGGTTTATTTCCTTCATGGTAAAGCAGTGTTTGCTTAAACTTTTATTTGGATAACATTAAATGTTATATGTCATTTCTCAATCATGCACTTAATTTTGCATGTTGCGTTATCAAGTGATAAAGTTATCCCTTTTACATCAAATAAATCCAGTGATAAAAAACAAATATACTCAAGTAATTTCTCAATTTGTTACTTAATTTTATCGATAATCTGCTACAATAATTTCGTTACCAACAAGTAAGCGGGAACATCGCTCAAAAGTTTATACCCAAACAGTTATAATTCAGCCCAACGGGACAATTAATTCTAATTTTATCTTGACATTAATCTAGTCCCTAATTTTGTTCTTAGTCACAAAATTTATTTGCAAAAACCCAGTCACCCCATTACACACTGCAAATACGATTCATCAGCATATATTGTAAAGTGGAGGCGAGGAGACGGGCACCGTAAGTAACGGCGCCGTCTGGCCGTCGATGACTCAGTGGGGTATACGTCCAGCTCCCCTTTCTAAACGCTATTTACCCCCTAATTGGTGGTGTGCCCCCCGCTGATGCTTTGGATATTGATTAGCTGCAATTAAAATAGGGACCCTTTAGTTGGAACCACACTTTATGCACTTACACGCTAAGTATGCAACTGATGTTTATTGAAGTGAAAATGAATGAAGCGAATTGAATGATATTTATAAGGCTTTCAAGAAACTAGATACATGTGAATAAACTTAAAAATATCTATGCATAAATTATATAATTATATTTATTACATACACGCAGTAATGCACATATAATGCATCTATTCATACAAATTATAATAAAGTGCTTAGATACTATTTGTATTTAGTGGCAATCATAAAATAATTCCACGTAGTGTCAAGTCGTGAATGTGATTTCTCAGTTGTGATATAACATTTTGAATTAATATTTCATTCATTCTGAAATTATGCTCACTGTATGTATAGCGCATCACGCAGAAACTACTAGATGGAATTTTCACGGTTATATTATATTATGTCGCTTAAAACCCGAGATATGTACAATGGTAAGAAACGCATGCACGAAGTCGCGGATATAAACAAGTTAAAACTTACAATCGCAATTATCTATACATATAATAATATTGTAACTGAGCTTTGTCTGTACATGGAAATATTTAAGAAAAAATATATAGGGGCTCTTTATAGGGCCTATAGAAGCCAAAACCATAGTTTTTAGAATTTTTGTTTGTCTGTCTGTCTGTATTTTTGTATACGCATCACACAAAAACTACCGAACGGATCTGGATGAAATTTGGCATAGAGATAGACGATGACCTGGAATAAAAGATAGGCTACTGTTTATCCCGGAAAAATGTACGGTTCCCGAGGGATATCATTTACTGTAGTAGTACTAAGTAATCAACGCGGACGAAGTCGTGGGCATTAGCTAGTTCTAAATAAATATGATCTTTAAAAATATGTAATGGAGAAGAATAAAAACCAGTGCGATGCCGACCCGGGTCGACAAATGATGAATATTTATGTAGTACAAGTCATTGTCAGGGGTACTTGCGTGACATGAACCCTCTTTGCGCCCCCTCGCACGCAAGCTATTTTATTTGTATTCCTAGCAATAGGCATAACCGAAAATAGCACTTGGTGGAAATCGTTTCACATAATGATTTGCAATGAATATTAAACGCAATAGGTACCCACTTAAAACAAACAAAATTTTTCGATTGCACAATAACTACTCGTTTATGTAAATGAGGAATGGGTTCGATATTTGTCGGGTTACTTATGTCGTCCAAATTGCCGAGTGTGCTTTTGTCAGAATTCGCGAGATAGAACGTGACTCCAACAACCATTTCTAATTCCTATGCAAATAGCGCAATCCAAACACCTTCATATTATAACCATTCACGTAACGTGTTTCGGGAACTTTAAGAATATTTGTCGCAACATGGCTCCGTAACTTACGAAAAACCGTTTTCCCTTCTGCGATATTTCCTTGGAGATGCGAACCAATTTTCTACAAGAGATAACCTTTTTAAACGAGTTTTTGCGGTATTTGTTTACAACGCGCGACTATCTTTATTATTATTATCATATAAATTTCTAGCTAAAGTTGTAAAAAGAAATTATTTCTAGACAACATAAATATGAAATCGCTACAAAATTAAACAAGATGAAAGGCTCGGCGAGGAATCGCTAAAAGTGTAGATGCACGCTGGGCATCTGGTATTATAAAATAGCAATTGAAAGCCATTTTATGTCTGAGCATATTTTCACACAAGCCATTTGGTCTCGCTTGCAAACATTTTAAATGGTTAAATCAAGCTTTCAGTGAAGTACAAATAAAATTTCCTGCTGAAACAGTTATAGTGATAAATGGGTGGACACTAAACATGTTAGTGCTGCAATAAAGAAAATGTAGCTACAACAATATTGGACATTTCGTTTGTTTTCCTGTACATACAATTTAAACGCATAAATCATTATCAGCCATCTAGCATATTGTTCTTTTTTGTAATATAATCCAGTTATTATGGTATATTTTTGGTCATTATTATAATCGAGAAAAATTAAAGTGTTATACAGTTAATGATTTGTATAAACGTATTATTTCATGCTTAAACTGAAGCGTAAAGTTTCTTACATGCGGCAATTAAATAAGTAATTACTAAACACAGCTTTTTCTAATAATTACTAGTGGCAAAGGCCACGTTTTCTCCTGCGTTACTACGTTTCTGAATAAAGTGACTATTTAATTGTAAAAGAAATTTTTAAATCGAAGCTAAAGTTTTGAAGATACTTCCCATGTACAAACAAATGACCATTTTCTCTATGACAATATAAATACTTACTTTAACTGATACTCTTTTGACATAAATGAGTGAAAATAAAATTAAAATGTGTAAAAAATCCCTAGCCAAAAAGAATTGAATAGACTACAGGCAGTATTTTTCAGAATCACGTATATAGATCAGGATCCCAAAATCAGGCAAAAGCGAGATTAGTTGAATTAAGGTATTACAAGGTTCGAGCCCGACGCCGCCGATTTCCCGCGGGGCTGTAAATCACGCATTTCATGGTTACGTCAAGCGCGAATTGTTGTTGCCCTGCTCAGGGAAAGTGATCTATTCTAATCCTAAATTCTATTCCCATCTTGCGAAACCATACCTCAGTCTTACCATAAAATAGTATTTACTTGTTATATTCATCTTAAAGTCAACCATTATATCCACAAACGTTTATTTTTTATGTTTGTTCATTTATTTTTCTTATTCATGCTATCTAATTATATTACGAACTACCATAATTAATCCATACATATAATAAAACTGTAGAAAAGCGAAATTTGTACATTGGATATTTTTTGAAAATTCTTTGTGGAATATACTTAGTTATCGATACTGATAACGAATTTGCAGTTTTTGAAATTTTTGTCTGTCTGTCTGTCTGTCTGTCTGTCTGTCTGTCTGTCTGTCTGTCTGACGGCGCATCACGCTAAATCCACTGGACCGATTTACTTGAAATTTGGTATGCGAGTACCTTA